>JAASAY010000311.1:0-137872 GCA_014822085.1 Fusarium stilboides | reverse complement strand
GGTGATGGGCAATGCGAGATGCAATAGGCGCTCAGCGAGATTCGTCTATTAGCCCTTTTAATACTAGGCGAAATATAAGAATAAGCCAGAAATATCATCCTAAAGTCAGTATGAGTTTTGAATATCTCATCGAATATTTATATAGTCTAGACTAACCCCTGATCTAAACTTATGAGCATATATGAACGCTGATAGGTCTTGAATCTCGAAGGCCATATCGTTGCCAGCATTGTGAACAGTGTTGGGACTGTGATCTACCTACTGCGGCATCACTGAACAGAGACGTTTCATTGAAGTTTCGGAGACTAACAGTCACTACGGCTCTAGAGTAAGGTCTGAGGACGAAAGATCGGTTCTGTTTGGCATTGTCGCTGAGATACGGCTATATCACGCAGCGTGTGTTGGCCATCTTCCTGCTTATATTGACCATGCCCGCGGATTGTGTCTGCTGATAGAATGCGAATATGGCTCTTCTAATCAAATCTACGTTGTTCTCTCATTTCAGAAATTATGCTCTTTCATGATACACTCGACCGATCTTTGAGGGCGAAACTTCAGACAGCTTTCGACAAATCATCCCCTAGTACACTAATACACCTCGACATTGAATGCATTCGGGGAAGCATGTCAAGGGCATCAAAAACCGATTGTGACACCCATTCCAGCATTGACCTCACCAACAAACTGTCCTAGTGACTACAGAAGCCTAATCAGAACTACATGGTCATTTCGGCACTCCAAAGACCGTAACAGTTGTCGCGATACAGCGGCCTATGCGAACCCTAAGCCCCTTTACAGTGGTTGCCACCAAATATTGAAACCCTCAGCCCTCCCCACTTCACGTCTGAGGGCCATCTCACAGACTTCATCAGCTTCTTTTACTTGCCTTTCTTACGGCTTCGGCCACCCAACCTTCACTGGCGATGGCCTCACTCGGTCTCTTCTTTCAGCACGTGGGCTTGCCCTGAACAGCTCTTGCAGCCTCCATCACTTTGACGATGACTTCACTTTCCTTGACAGCTTTGGCTGCCTAATCTCCTGCCGGTGCTCGAGCAACCGGTTGATTCAACGATGGCCTCATATTTCCCTCAACAGCCTCATCTCATATGCAGCCTCGGTCCTCGCTTTCCTTCGAAGCCCTGGCTGACCAATCCCCTCTTGCTTCTCGCGCAAACGCTCTTGCCTCATGGTGCGGCTCTTGTCCTATACTCCTGTCGCAACTTGCAACAGTAGCCCACTGCCATGACTCATCCTTCTATGAGTGGGCATCTCTCTTTCCAACGATGCCGCTCGCTTCCTTCCGTCGACGTTGGAAAGAATGAGCATAACAGTTCGAGGGGCAGGTGTGCGCCTGTCTCGTGAGCACGATAAGACCACCGTACTTTGTGACCTTCTGACTTCTCTTCCTTTTCCTCTCAACATCCCCCCATCATCAACTTCAAGCTCTCCCTTTTCCCTACAGTTCACTTGACTTCTGGCTCTGTTACTCCATCTGCATCACCCAGCTTTCTGCCCCCCTCTCTCATCTCGCATCTTACAACTTTTTACATCCTGCACTCTCTGACACCCTGCACACCTATCTTTTCGCATCCTCTCGCAATATCAAAGGGGTCTCGCAAGAAAACAGCCAAGGGCCGTTCCAAAGCTTGTCCGGAGCTTGCAAAGAAGCCCAAGACTCAGGTCGCCAGCCACCATGGCGACCCGGAGTCGCCTATAGAGTCAGAAAATGTCGAAGGTATGTTGGCATCCAATGTTTACTATCTTGTAATATGCTTGACATAACAGATGCTGATCAAAGACAGAGCTCGATTCAGGATACGAGGGTCTCGAGGATGATCGCAAGGATTCTGTCGACATCTCGGGCCAGAGACAGGTTCTGCCTGCTCCTACCTCGAGCGATGAGAAATCTCCTCCCAGAGCCATAGTCGATATGGATGACTGCGAATGTAAGCATGACATGATGCCTTTCATCTGCTCATGAGCTAACATGTCTAGATAACTATATTAACTCTCTTGAAAGTATTGGGATATCGTTCCAAGGTCCCGGACATGGCCGTGAATCATGGCAATCTCCTATCCAGCTCGTCAAGGCTTTCCGGAACGAGATCCAGACGCTGGTGACCCTTAGTCGAGGACTCCAAGAGCTTAACCTACCCGAAGAGATCGGCCGCTTTATGAACAGTCCGAGTGGTGCCCTCCTGGATGCGGTTGGATGTGCCCTCTCATCCCTCAATTCGAGGCTCTACGAGGCCAGAGGGTTGTTCTTCTCATGCTGCCATGTCCAAAACGGCACTCACGGCTGAACCCAACCAATCCTGAGCCCACTTGTTTCACCGATATCTTCATTGCGACTCTCGTATCCTGTGAGTTGAGGGATCACTGTGCTACTATCGCAGCTTGCTAACTGTCTTAGACTTTGACAAGAGAGGCATAAAGTGTCTCGTCATGGACTTTCGTAAAGAATGCCGCCAGGACCTTGGGGGTCGCTGTCCGAGTTTCCTTCCTGATGAACTGCGCGTGTTTGTGGAGTTGCGACAATGGCAGAGGTCTACGTTGCACGCAATGTGTACATGATCAATGTTGCTGCTACAATCGCTATCTCGTCCAGCTCATGTGAAGTTGTTGATTGCCTTCAACATGACCCGGAATTTGCACTATTACTCGGCACTGTCTACAAAGTTGAATGGCACCCGTCGGAACTTGCAGTAATCGCTACATCACTGCCTCAAGAGCGGCAATATACCATGGCTAAAGACTTGATCACCCGGGACTATGTTCCGATCGCAGCATCTATACTACGACAGTTTGGACATGCAACTCATTCCAAACTCTGGGAATTCGTTGCTCTCTCTTGTATAACCTCAGACGTCGAGCTCTATGCCGATAAATTCGTACCCCCAGTGGACATGGCAGCAATTGCTGGTCAATCTGAAACTGTCAACTTGCGAGATGTTAAAACTGCTGTGGAGTTGGATTAAGCCATGCACAAACTCGAAGACATTCAGAAAAACACCGAGGAACTGGCTCGTCGTGAACGCCTTCGGTTTCGCATCGGAGTGAAGCTCATTCAACTGGTCCAACAACAATTCCCCGATGTTGACATTGGCTGGGCCCATGAAGCTCGACGCCAGGCCCCAGATACAACCGAAGACACCTAAGCATGAGCGGCGCCAACACGATTCCGACAGTGAATGGGTTCTGCCCATTCACTCTTGGAACTGGCTGCACCGCAATGACAGTTGTAGTGTGCTTATGAGTATGCATGGATTGTTGTGTATTGATAATTTATGTGGTATGGAAAACTGATTGTGGTATGGAAGGTCGCTTGAGGAAGATTGCTCATGGCAGATTGCTTGTGGATGCTACTTGTTGCTGAGAATAGCGACTATCTGTCGGGCACATGGAAGCTATGTGCCATGTAAAGATTGGTATGCTTACAATTAGAAGAGGGCTATGTTACACCTTCATTGAGTGGCATGCCCACTTCTAAGATTTCTCATGTGATCGCAAGAACCTTACCATCTGCAGACCTATGGGACGTTAGTGGTGCAGGCGACTTTCGGAGTGTTTGTCGCCATCGAGTACTTCACCTAATAGTGGAATGCAGAGTAGTATACAGTTATTAGACTTGGCTTGGTATTCGATGCCATTTCAACATGGACGGGGGAGTATAAACCATCGGGTGGGGGAAACATTTTCATCACGTTGGAGTTCGAGGAGCTCCGGGGAACATTAATTAGTCGCGCAACGTCTATTGCTGGCACTCTGTCAGGCCGCTGTGCTGTACCGGTTGATGGCATTGTGATTGGGACATCTGTATGTCATCAATAGCCCTAACGTTGCAGTACAGCGACCTTAGTACCTCTGGCTTGTATGGAGGTAGCGCAAGTTATAATAGAAACTCGACACCAAACCCCATGAGCCTGTCATCGAACTCTCCAGTTGCAAGCAATCGTAGATGGATCAGTTGGGTAGGATGGGCCTCCATCGAAGTGCGCGGATCAAGCCACGCCATGGCCTGCAGTAACGACCCCGAGGTGAGGTCGAATAGAACAGGTTGAGTGCCGCTGGGGTCACATTTTGAGCATCCTCGGTGTTACGAATCTCCCCCTATTTTCCTGTGGTGGATTCAGGTTCGAGATCCTAAGCTACTGCAACCTGTTTCGATAGATGCGATCGCGGGCGGCTGGCGAGCCTTTGGTGGTATTCGGGGATACGGAAATCGAGAAATTTGACGATGTCGAAGACAATGGATGAGTCTAGCGACTCTGCTGGGTTCGCAACTCCGTCTCGCTGGCACACGCAGCCATCACCACCGAACTCGGGCGTGTTTAGGTCGACTCGAACTACTACACTCTCTTGGTTAGCTTTGTCTCATTATTGCTGGGTACCGTGGGCCTGTTCCAGGTGTTCAGATCGGCGCATTTAATGCCACCTTCAACTCCATCAGGCACATTGCCAGTTACTGCTACTACTTGGGTCCATGGATGGAAGAACCCCCGAGCACCCAGTATCACGCTGACGACCTTCAACCACCCAACAACGATACTGCCGAAGATCCTGAGAACTCAGCCAAGGCCAAATCAGGATGGAGTCTACTCTCAATGTCTGTGGAGAGAAGAGACCTCTTGGCGAATGCTCTGGCTGGCGTCGCTGATAGCGCAGGCATGATCTGCAAGGGACACAACTAACAAATTCAAGACGGGGCGTACTTGCGACGTCTACGGAGAGAAGAAGTCTCTTAGCGAAATCGTTTCCAACCAAAATACAGGGCTATATTGAGTGCATGGCGTAGATGGTAGGTCAGAGCACAACGTTAACCCCCTGCCGGTAGGCTCAGGGCACGCCCGCCTGGAGTCCGATTGAGCAAGGCCTTTCGTGGACTGATCTTCATCCTTCAGCTTCACAAGTGTTAACTGAATTGATAGTAGCTAGGTGAAAGAGTACGATATCGCCAGCATACATACAGTCGTAAGCTTGGGTGAGAGATTAGGATTGAGATACAAAAGAATATGGTCATCTCAGTATAACGTTATGTGAGTAGTTATGCATTTAGAAATTTTGAGACTAAATCAACTCATGTTACGGGTGTCTCCTTTGCCGGTATGATATCCTCAAGTTGGGTTTGGGTTTTAGATACAAGCCTCAACAGACGTGTCAACTGCGTTTCACCTTCATCCATTCCGGCTTAAAATGCCAAAAGTGAGGATTTACAGCTCAAATAAACTCCAGTGTTTGTGACTATTGCTACCAAAGGAGCCTCTGAGCCCGTTTATGATGTAGTGACTCGATGAAGCCCCTTTGTGAAGGTTGCAGCCCCAATATTCGGGTGGCGTGCCTGTCAGTATTGAGAGTTGACCAGCCAATTCTTATACAGATTGCCCTCGTTGTTACAATCTCAATTATATCTCCATGGCTGGCATCTTTGTCGCCAAAGGGTGCACCCCAGCCAACCGAGGTGGGAGTGCTGGAGGGGGGATGACAATGAGGGAGGACGTGGCAGCCTTCGACGAGTTCACTCACAGATGGATGACACCCAACCTTCCGTGTACCACCCAAGACTTGATTTAGCTATTTATGGAGGTCATACTCGGGATGGTAAATTGTCCGGGAAAGAGATTGCCATCGCTGCGAGGGAACACAATGCTCTCGTCGCCAAGCAAATTGTGGGATCGAGGCTGACGTTCTATAACTCATCCCCTATATAATGAGCGAGATACCCTGAACCACTTGGTTAAAGAGCCATGGTAGTTAGTGACATCGGCATGCATTAGTTCATTAGTTGTTGCCTTTACGTGCAGACAGTATGGCGAATAATCGAGAATATCTACCTAACTTTAGGTAAGAATGATAATAAATGACAAAATCCATGAGGTATTTTGGTCAAGTTTTAGTCCAAGCATGCCTAAAGTATGCTCTAGATCTTATCGTAATTTCTCTCTTTGTGTCTCGATTATTTGTCAACCCACTTGACGCAGTCGGTAGTGCATGGAGCTTAGCTCACCCAGCAGAGATCATCTCGGCTTGCAGAAAGACAGGACGAGAGATGAGGGGTTAAGGCAAAGATGTAACTTGGTATCGTTGAAGTTACAGCAACGATGTGACAATACCAAGAGATCCTGCCATCCCCAAGCCATGCTTCATCCTCTACAATGCACAAATTGCAAACCACCATCAAGAGCAGGTCACCTAAACTGAGAGGTTACACAGATGCTTGAGAAATTGAGCGTAGAAAATACCTGTGATTAATACCATAAGTATTGTGATCAGTTTAATGAGCTATACTAACATCTGAATACATGCTATAGTAGCCCTGACCTTACTTGAGGTTAGCCAGATTTCCAATTCTTGGGGGTCACAACATGGAGGAGAATACAACTCTTAACTTCGGTTCGCCCGGCATTATGGGCCCGGACAGTCATAGAATGAGCTATTAAGATCATTTTTGTAAGTCCGGCGGGGACTGTGCCTCATGCTTGAGGCTTTAGTAGTTGCAGGTTTGTTGAATAACTACCCCAACCCCTGTGTTACTCACGATAGACGATGACAAAGACTTCAAGCTTGCCACGTGTAGAGATCACGACCGAAGACATGCTAATTGTGAAGATTCTGTCAAGTGTTCGGCAGTTCAGTGCTTGGCCTTGTTGTCTCTCCTCGCTTACACAATTCAGTGTTTCAAAGTAAGTGGAAAGCTTGAAACAACAAGATGGAGCACCAGCCACCGCGGGCGCAAGCACAAGTCTGCCCCGCGAGGTTCACTAACCCTATATTCTTATGGTTCCCGTGTATTCACATGGTTCAGCTGACAGATCTGTCAGTGCAGCCCTGATCCCGGGCCGGACTCTGCCTCAAGTCTCTGTGAATCCATCGTGGACGGTGATGCCCGGCTTCCCCGCCTACTCGGCACCAAAGGGATCCGTGTGGCCTGCCATTGAAACCTAAAACAGCACGTCCAAGATAGGAAATGGGAAATGTCTTGGCCCTCTTGGCCTCTTAGTGATCATGCTAAGGGACCCCCTGAACCATGTTTCTTGGTGTTTTAAAACGGTCGACACTAGCCCCGATGGGGAATAACCCCACCGTTTGGTTGACTTGGAGCTCCTGCCTCTTACAACACGACGAAACTTGACTCTGTAACAACAATGCTTCAGCCTCTTGGAGCCGGCGTTTTTCGGCCACTTTTAGCAAATCTTTTGTCGAGAGTCTGAGTCTAGATTGTGAAGTGTCACTATCACGTGCTGTCACCAGAAACAACGGCGCAGTTGTGGCTTCAGCTGTGACATACTCTCGGTGCGAGTCATCAACAGTCAACTCAAAGAATAGACACACAACGACATTCAATCTCTCGATTATTCTCTCTTAGTCTTGGCAGATCAACAATCTCTTACAGAAATGTCGTCAGTGTTATCAAGAGTTATCATCCTAGAAACCCAATCTACACGTGTGAAACAATACCCTTCTCCCCACGCGGCCGCCTCTAATGCGGGACATGCCTCTACCCACGGGCTTGGCTTCTATGCACCACTACCATTCTACCAGGGGCGAGAACCCTCAATGCTACCAAACTCCGTCATGAAGTGCTTGAATCCTTGCTCTTTTGAGATTTCTGAGTCGTCAGGGGGACCTGAAGCTTGCCGGATCTAAGTCAATCTAGGCTCTTGGTCGATTTGATTTGCCGGCGATTCGAGATATGAAGCCCTATATCGCCTCCCAGCCTTCTCCTCTCACCCGAGTGGTGGTCATTGATCTTCGTTTTTCTTTCTTTTCTTGATTTTGGATTTGACATCCAGTTGCCACAGGCCAGGTGCCCATTCGTTTCCTTTTGTGCATTCTTATCTGTTTGGGCTTTTGCATCTTCACAACTCTGCTTCAATTGACCTAGTATACGCTCTCAAAGGCCAATCTCTTACTGTGTCGTCGTCTCTGCTTGCTCTTATTGTCTCTGCTCTATTTCTATTGCTATTGCTATTGCTATTTCTCCTATCTCTTTGGCATCGAATCGCCCCCTTAACATTCCCTTCGAATAACGGCAACATCGACATGTCGAACTAGGTCTACCCAGAAAGACAAAGCGGTGCCGGCACTGCAGAGGCTTCAAGCCTATCCTTTAATCACAACAAGACACTCTGAGTTGGACTATACAAAGAGCAAACATGGAGAACGACACCACAAACTCCGAGGGCTTTCAGTTCCAGGCAAACTCAACGTCGGCCTGGGACAACGAACTCAAGCTTGCCGCAGCTGGATCAGTCCGGACTTCAATCATCGTCCTCGCAAGTGCAAATTTGTTGGTGGCATTCGCCGTTACTGTCAGCATACTTTTAAGATCGTGGAGAACATTAAGACAGAACGACTCAGCATGGAACTTCAGGTAGCTACATTGTTTCCAGGTCTAAATATCCTTCTCACATTCGTCGTCTAGGTCATCTTGGTTACGACTGGTCAAAGGGCGAGATGTCTACCCTTTTGTTCTCTCTTTGGGCATCGTGGTTCAGGGCATTGTGTACGCCACTGCTCAGTCCAAAGGGATGGACTCACTCATGATTCTTGGTTGTGCCATGATCTCGCAGCTGATGCTTCCAGGTAAGTTGAAGCTTCTAAAAGCTTGCGTTCGGACATACTAACACAGCTGCAGCGCTATTCATCGTTCCCTTTATTCAGCTGATCTTTGGATTGGAACTTACCATGCGCGTTATAAAGCCGAACATGTTTCCATTCCGCCGACGGTTCAACACACTTGGCTGTCTCGTAATCATTGGCATTTTGCTGCTCATAGTGTTTTGCATCACCTTTGCCGTTCGCCCTTCGGAGTTTTGCTTTGCTGATCTGTTTTCGTACTTACATCGATACAATAAGGGGTGCTTTGGAGTTTTGCTCACAGTCATTTTGCTTGTTCTTATTGAATGCGGTATTATCTGCTTCAAGCTTCATACCGGTGCTAGGATGGGCGTTGCTGAGAGGGATGAGGCATCACGCATGGTTTACTTCATGGTGATTGCTGTGATATCATACGTAAGTACGCACACTCTCGATATTGTATTATACTAATCCCAAACAGACTCTGCAGATTACCTACTTCTTCAACACGTCTTTCCCAGATCCCTTATCAGCCAGCGAAACAACCATGGAGCTAGCCCTGATCGCAATTGTCGTAGCAAATCTGTCAGGGCTCCTTCTAGGTTGCCTTTACCTCTTCTTGCGATCGAGCAGATCCCCGACTGGATGTTCCGATGGAGATGTCGAGGGTTCCAAGAGTTTCTGGGTTGACGATCAAGATCCGGGATCTCCAGACCCTCGGTCATCAATGCCACGATCACTTGATCTACCCAAGATGGTTCGCAAGGCTGATAGCAAGGAGGACCTATTGGGAGACGGAAGGGTAGAGGACAAAGTGTTTGGCGCAAGGAAAGACATCCTCAACCGTGGCTTGCCCAGATCTTTACGTCTGGGAAGCATGCGACAATCCCAGAACCTCCCAACAGTACCAAAACCTGCACGGACGTCATCAAAAGAGTCCATCAAGAACTTCAAGAAGAGCATGTACAGCATCTTTCCCAAAGACGAGCCACCCAAGTCGCCCATACAACTACCAACATTACCAACAACCACTTACCGAGGTTCATTAGCCAAGAAGGCGCCAGCAACTCAAACCCCGGCCAGTGGTTTACTCGCTCCACCAGCTCTTCATCTCTCGAACAATAACTCTCGCCAGAGTGGTGCTTCGATGATTTCTCATGCCACTGTGCAGATTGGCCTGCGTCTTTCAAACTTTGGCGACATGCGTCCTCCCAAGCCAGAGCCCAAACAAGAAACAAATCGAGTGCACAACCTCGACTGCCCCAACAGCACAGTTACTTTCTTCCCAAGAAAAACAAGTCCACTTGCTATTGCCATCGTCGACGTTCCCGGCGAGGGTACTAGATACGAAATCCAAGACGACTTCGACAAGAAACACTACTCTGAGAAGGAACTTCCCCCAGTTCCTCTGAGCGCGGGCATGACCACGCCGCCGGAGACAACTCTCAGCTCAGCTGTGTACAGTCCGCAGAGGCAAAAGCCAGGTCCGTCCTCACATAAGCCCAAATCGGGATCAGTCAGTTCCACTAGGATACATAGCCGTCAGGGCTCAAGAGCTGGACCGGAGACAAGAAAAGGACCTTGGATTTGAGTGGTGCTTAAGCGGGAAGCGTTAGGTAAGGATTACGGACAAGGATTGACGATCTTTTATGACTGGTTTGGCAACTATGATTCCCTTTGTGCTCTTTAAAGATTACATGGCTTGGCCTCTTTGGAATGGCCCCGGGGTTTGGAGTCTTATATAGATAATACCAAGAGATTAGGTGGACATTTTGAGAAAGTTTAGGTGAACGTGATCATAACATTAGTAGATGTTAGTGATATCTTGTAGAACTGGCGTTCAAACACGGCCAGAGTGAAGCCAACATCAACAGCTCGTAGAACATAATGCTCATTATCATTGACGTCTGTTGCTATCTGTTCTTCTTTGCAGATCGAGCAGCAGTTCTCCTCTCCTCCCACTTCTCCCAGCCAGCCTGACACATGTCCTCTTCCACCACCAAATCCCTAACCCTAAACGCCCTCGCCAATGGTGTCTCCAGTGCCCAGCTCAACCAGCCCGTCTGTCGGGCAATAGCAACAATAACGAACCAACCAACAGCGCTCACGACGCCAGCAACACTGCCTACCACAACCTGCTTAGGGGTGTGGTAGTTGAGATACACTCTACTCCACGCCGTGGCCGCCGCAATCGCCGCTCCCACTACGCTGACCGCAACCCTCTCAAGTACACTCCACGGTCGGTGTAGGCTACTGTCGGCACGGCCACGTAGCACGCGGGGCGGCTTGTGACGAACGAGCAGGAACAGCGCTAGGGAGACGCTCCAGAAGGCGACAAATTGTGCGTGGGAACTGGGCATTCCATAGCCCTTGCCATGAATACGTCGCGGGCGCTCTTCTTTGATGAGGCGCTTGAGGGCAAAGTTGAGGGCTTCGCAGGCGAGTTGGCCAAGGAACATGAGGGCGACCTCGGCCTCGCGGGTGAAGAGGACGAGGGTTGCGTAGACGACGCATAGAGCTTGGGGGAGAAGAGCGAGGTAGGCGCATGCGAGGGAGATATGGTCGTCAGGGTCCTATTGAGCATATGGTTAGATAAAAGTATGGTGTAGCATATAGACAGTGACACTCACATAGTAGACGTGGGTGACGGAGAGGGAAGCGAGGGGAGTAGAGTCGTCGTCCATGATGGGCTATTGGCGTTTGTTGGAGAATTCAAGATATAGGCATTCTTTTCGCAGAGAGTCCCTGTTCCTCCAGCCGATGCCGTTCGTCTCCTCCAGTCGAGATCGAACAAAGAAAATAAGGTGAGACAGTTCCACGTAAAGGAAAAATGTCCAAAAGCCAACCCAAAACCAAGCTTGTGGTTGTAGATGACGATGTATCCAGCCGCTGTGGCTGCATCTGTGGCTGGTGAACAAAGATTAAAAAAAGTGGCGCCTCGGATTTCGACGCCTCTTATTTGTCAGAAGTTACCTTACCCAATTCAACGACGGCGAAAAGAGTCATCGTCGTGGCTTTTTTACTTTATTCGGTATGAACAACATCATTTCTTTTTTAACAGAGTCTACTATAAAAGCATCATCTCTGTAATTTGCGTTTCCACTTTGTTTTTTGGTCAGCCCCATCCTTGGGAGACTATATCTTTGGGTACCCTTCTTAAAAGCCCTCGTTCGCCCCTCTTTATCCTTACATAAAGTACCTCCACCACAAGCAGCGCCTCATGTCTGAGTCTTGATAAGAAGAAAAAGAAGGAGAATACACACGACGACGATGGAGGCCTAGCAGAGATTCATTACTAAGGGGCTGGTCTTTTTCTCAAAGTGCCCTTGATTTGATATCTATTACTTTACTACTTACTCAGCTTTGCCACACTGCGATATACACTACGCCACCAGAGGATGAGCGCTCATATCATCAACAACCCAACGACTCACAGCAGCCATGGACGAAACCGATGATACGCGCTACATGGAGCTCGGCTCTCTAGAGGCTATATACCCTGAGATCCGACGCCCTGACACAAAAGACCCTTTCACCTTTGAGATAGACCTCCCTGTTGAGCCCGCCGCTCCAGTCACAGTCACATTTCCAGCAGCTTCCGCACCCGCTCATCCGGGACTCACTACGCCTGCTCAAGCTGCGGAGAATGGCCAGCCTGAGGTTGATTCTCTTGAGGTTTCTTATCTCCCGTCTCTGCAGTTGAGGGTCCGTCTTCCTGAGGGCTACCCTGTAGACGTACCGCCAGAGATCCATGTATCAACGACCCCGCAGTGGTTGACAAAGGAGACCATTAAGAAGCTTGAGGATGATGGACCGCGATTATGGGATGAAATTGGTCGTGATATGGTCGCTTTCACATATATCGATCACATTCAACGCGCGGCGGAGGACGTCTTTGGGACTATCAGCCCCGAGGGAACTCTCCAGGTTGACCCCGAGCACAAACTCGCTGTGTTAGACCACGATATAAAGGCCAAGAAGGCTGCCTTCGAAAAGGAAACTTTCGATTGTGGTGTTTGTTTAGGTATGTCTACCAATATCTCACCTACGATCTCTCTATGCTAATATGTCAAAGATCCCAAAAAGGGCTCCAAGTGTCACAAGATGCTCGACTGTGGGCATATATTCTGTATTCAGTGTTTACAGGACTTCTACAATGATGCCATCAATGAAGGCAACTTATCTACAGTTCGATGTCTAAGCCCCAACTGCGCCAAAGAGCGCGCAGCAGCCAAGGAGACAAAGAAGCCCAAAATCGCTGTCAGCCCTAGCGAGCTTCTCCAGATTGGCCTTTCCGAGGACATGGTCAAGCGCTATGTTACACTAAAGTACAAAACAGAGCTCGAGTCTGACAAGAACACAATATACTGTCCTCGACAGTGGTGCACCGGAGCAGCTCGCTCCAAGCGTCACAAGAAGCCCGAAGGCTTGGACTTTGCCGAAACGTCTGATGCTGAATCTGGTAAAGAGGAGGAAGAAAAGGATGGAGACGGCAACGTCAAAACGAAAAAGAAGAAAAAGAACAAAGACAGATTCAATCGAGCTGATCTCCTGGCTATATGCGAAGATTGCGGTTTCGCGTTTTGCGGCCAATGCTACCAGTCCTGGCATGGAGAGTTTGTTCGCTGTGCGCCAAGGCGCGACAAAGGAGAACTCAGCGAGGAGGAAAAGGCATCACTCGAATATCTTCAGCTTCACACGAGTCCCTGCCCAACATGCAATGCCCCTGCACAAAAGACTCACGGCTGCAACCACATGATCTGCTCACGATGCGACACTCACTTCTGTTACCTTTGCTCGTCTTGGCTTGATCCAGTTAACCCCTACCAGCATTACAACCAGCTGGCTGGCGGCAAGGTCACTTCCTGTTACATGCGGCTTTGGGAGCTTGAGGGAGGTGACGGCGACGACGTCGGCTTGGGGTTTGTAGGCGGCCGAGGTCCAGCGGCAAACGCACCACCGGCACTTAACGAAATAGAGCTTCTGCCAGAAGTTATCGAGTCCGATGAAAGTGATGATGAGGACGAGCCCAATGCCCGCGACAACAATAGACATCTTGGCGGCCAGGGTCAAGGGATCGAAATAGCCCGCGAAGGGCCCCTCGTTATCCGACTCGTCGACAATCAAGCTCGAGACGGTCGTAGAGCTATTCCTCCCGCTGCACCCGATGCGCCGCAACCACCCGCGGGCCGTGGACATCATGGCCCGCCCAGAGGCCCAGCGGGTCGAGGACGTGGTGCAAGAGGGGCTGGGAGAGGAGCACCCGCAGCAGTCAGAGGAAGAGGTGGAGGTCCTCGTGGAGGAGCTGCTGCTAATCGTCAGCGACAAAATCAACGACAACCTCAACTTCCACAACCAGCACAAGGTCAGGATGAGAACAACCAGGCTGGACTCGATCCAGCACAAGAGGCGTGGGTGCGCCGATTTGTGCAGATGGCCCTCAACGACGAAGAAGACCTCGTGGAGGGTGATTCAGATGAAGAAGATGGTAATTGGATTATACGATGACATTGGTTTGGGTACGATCTCACGATCTTGAGAAGCTCCGTACGGCCGACAGTGCTCGGCTCCGCAGTAATGACATAGGTAGTTTAATGGTGTAGACAACCCTTTCTTATGCGTAGCAAATGCATGCATGATCTGCCACATCCATCTCCATCCAGATCCCAATATGATGTCAATCGACAACTCCACGAGTGTAAAGTGCTTACCTATCTTGTCACGAGAATCATTGCTTCTTTGCCACGACGTCGATGCCTACCTGAATAGGTATGTTAGTACCAAGTTTATACCCTCCCTCCCACACACATCAACGTCCCTCTTTCTTTGTTTCTCGACGACATTCGGCATCAAATATAGACTCCACTCACGGTAGATGATATCCGTTCTAAAGGCCGTAAGGCAAAGTGGAGTGAGACTGCGTGCTCGAGAATGCTGTCCTGCTGATCAGTTTGAGTACTCAAACATGGCCGTATGCGTAGTACTCTTAATTACAAGTCTTCATTTAGTCTTGTGGAAAATGCTCCGATTCTTCAAGGCCAAGCATGATGCATTGTCAATTACCGAGTGTATACGTGGGTTCCTCCACTCGTATGGGGATCCGTGAACTTGTGAAGTAACGTCAAGTAGACCGCCAGTCGGGATTTTCACTCGGCAGAAGACCCTGATCCCAGGCAGCCCGACTGGTCATAGAAACAAAATACCCCGTACGGACTTGTTTTGTTCCAAGCATCCTGTTGATCCAATTCATGCTGAACGGCACATGCTGGCTGACCAATGTCTGACTTTGTCCGTACTGTACCGGACTCTCCATGCTGGCTGGCTGGCCGATCGACACTGTAACCCTTGAAGATGCAGGCGCTCGTGTAGTCTAGGCCGACCATGGACCTAATCACTGCCTTCCCTTCTCATAGAATGGGAAGATGTCTTTGAGCAACGTGGCCAACTAGCCAACCCAGATAGCAATGCTTGCGAGAACAGGGAAAGCTAGTCAGGAACTTTTTCCCGACATCAAAGGTCAGAGCACAAACCTAAACAACGTCTAGACTTTAGATCAGAATAGAGGTACTACCGTTAGCCACAAGGTGACCTATTAGCTTGATGCCAAGTACAACGACACCCTCTTGAGGCGGCCACTGCTGGTCCAACGCGAGGGCAAGGCACAATCTGGTTATGCTCCGGATTTCGTTCACGTGGTGTCGAGCTGATTCTTTGCTTGACAAAATACATAATCCAGATCCAAGCACGGATAATCTCAACCGGCATTGATAGATGATGCTTGAAAGATGGCCCAACTTATGCCGTATTAGCCTTGCGGTCCTGTCTTCAGTCCCTTGCTCAAACTGCCGTTCATATCGCTACGAACGATGAGCTCACTGTGTCGAAACTCTATGACTCAACAGGGATTCATGTGCAGGAGCTTGCAGGCGCCGCCCTGCCCACAGCTATCACATACGTATGAGTCCGCACACACACACGGGGGACTGCCTTTAGCCAACGTTGAGAATGTTGACTACGTTAGTGACCGGTCTGGGCCGACAGTTGCAGAACGCGGGCGCTACTGGTGTCACCCGGTTCTTGTGTTTGCTGCTCAAGGCGGATAGTTCGGGTTTAACCTGGTGAGCCGACTTAGCAGAAGCAAAGGATATTTCACAGGCTTGCTTGGCTTGTTGTCCCAAGCTCGAAAGGAATCGGCAGAAAATAGTTGTGCCCGTATAGTGAGCTATCTTGCTACTAGGTAGGTTCCGGTCTGGTTCTGGGGAAGAGCTGATCCTCATCTAGAACCTTTAAGAGTCTAGGAAGCTTTGTCCCCGATGACGTGGTGAAGGGTAAAGATGAAGGTTAAGCCGCTACAGCTTCCCAGGATAGGCCGGTTTGAGGGCTTTAGAAACCCTTGTTCCTGTTGTAGGATCGGACCCTTTGCCACGCGTGCTGCATGCATGGCTGCCGCTCTGCGACCTCGTCGCAATTAAACGTTCTGTTTAGGCACTCCTTAGCCACGCCCTTACTCTCTCGCCCATGTGCCTATTTCTGCAATGATAATGGGTCTGTGCAGGCTCAATGGCCTTTTGTTTCCTTGAAATCAGCTTATTAATTTCGACTGCCGTGGACTTCCTTATGCTTACTGGGACGTTGCGTTGATCGCCCACTGCCCCAATGCTACCGGATCGTGCGAGTCAAGAGCCGCAAGCGCACCTCGGAATCTTTACATGAAGGCGGTAGGGCTGAGTTCACGATACCACGTCAACGTGCCGAGTAGATTGTCCAACGCAGGTACACGAACCAAGCGAGACTTTCATAAGACTCTATTCCCTTCGAGGTATTTTCGGGCTTATACATATCGCGCCGTTAAAATACCACACACAAGGATTTTGTGGCACAAACGGTCGGCAGTGGGCCAGGTGTAACAACAAGGATTCGTCCTCTCTCCTCTCACAAAGTTCTTGCAGACTGGGGAAATGACGATTAACCAGGTAGTACATGCGCTCGACTTCTGAATGGAGGAGCGATGTTTCGATCTAGACTATTGGCATGAATGGCCTGATATTCGACGAGCCTCGGGTCAATTCGCTCGCAGGCGGCCAAGGCGCAGAGATGCATAATTCGTACCTGGCTAGTTAGAATTGCAGACTAGCAGTAGATTGCTCAAGGGCCTGCTAGTCTGGCTTGTTGGCTCAGCAAAAGCGCCGATCGGTAGCTGGGGGGACAGATAACTCTACCTACACATTGTTTCGTTTCACGGGCTGTTTGTCAGTTGTTTCCTGTTCCTTCTGCTGCCCAACCCCCGGTTCGCCATGTCGTTAAAAGTGTACTCATGTATGTCTGAGTTTCTGGTTCAGTTGGTCTAAAAAAGCATCGTTTATTGCCAAAGCCACCAACGCGGTACCAGTACCTTTCGCTTCACTTTTCGTACATGAGATTTGCAAGCTAGCTGTATAGCTCGGAGAGCAGTAGGAAACGGCCAGCGACCACCGGGGAACAAGGCTGAAGTCAGGATAAAGTGATTAACCTCATCTCGCCGACTTCACCATCGTCATGCGCATTAACTCGTATAATTTCGTCGACTCAGGGGAGCAGAGATTAATCGGTCGATGTGCAGCGATTGCATGCTTCCGAGATGAATCGGTTTCCGCATTCAAACAAAGGCAATCAAGAGCCGGGTTTCGATCGGCGTTTGTATTGAATAACGGAGCAAGGGCAAGGTGTATTGAGCCATTACCCAAAGTGAGCCAAGTGCCTCCCAGTCAGGGTTGCTGGACGACGATCGCCATCCTGAAAGGGACTACCGGCCGGAGAGGCAGGGCCAAAGCTACGCCAGTTAGAGCTTACTCGACCCTAAACCCGGAGAGAAGTGGACCTTTGTGCTTGAGACAACAGGGGGCGGGACTCATCGGCAGCCATAGAGGACAACGCTAAAACCGAATGCCAGCAAGGGAACCAATCGACTCAGCTCTCAGGCTTATGGCACTGTGGGCGTTCAACTGCCGCGATCTGCTGGCGCGTTGCAACGTCTGCGGTTACGCTGCGGTTGAAGAACCAGTCACCATTGCCGTCTCTCCTGTCTCCCGTCCCCCCCCGACGAGCATGTTGGTAGCAGCTTTGAAACATTCCGATAATGTTTCCTTTCCTCTTCTCGCGCCATACTGCAGGGCAGTTGGAGGGAGGTCCAGTACAGCTATTGATTCTTGACCCTGGTGTTGTGACACAAGCTGCGGACGGATACCCTGACTATGGTTCTGGCGTTTGCGCATGGATGCACTCGAGTAGCACTGCACCTTCACGCATGCACCTGCAGCGCCGTTTTAGCGACCCATCCATAACCAATCAGATGGTCGATAGATCGCCCGTCAATTGCAGTGCTGTGAAAGCTTGCTGATACCATCTTAATACCCGCATCTTAAGATCATGGATGTGCGAAACATAATTTCGGACAGAGTCCACATGCCAGAATAGTCGCTCAATTCGTAGTGTCGGACCCCTTTGTCACAGATCCGGTACGCTGCGCGGTGTTTGCGCGGTGCTCATTATTCGTCATCGCGTAATGTCATGAACCACGGGTGCTTGAGCATCCAAATTGGTTCGACGTGGAGAGGCATCGAGTTGCAGTTCATCTACATCAGGATCGCATGTAATTTATGCAACCAGAACCTTGTCCTGGCTTTTCTATTGATAAGTTGCTAAAGCACCTCCAAAAGGCCGTAATAAAAGTGTGGAGCATTCAAGCATATCGCCAAGGGAGGCTCCTTGAAAAAGACCCCGAGTGGCTCGCAGAAGGGTTAGCAGTCCCAATGAAGCCATCTGCATTCACTCCGAATTTGCTTTGAAGCCAGCAGACGCAATGGACTGCCAGATCTCAAAAAATCGCCGTGGCCACCTGGGATGGTTACATCGAGTGATTGGCGGCGGGACAGGGTACTGAGGGACGACGAGCTACCGTTGAAATGGCGTCTGGGCGCGTGTCTCAGGAGGAACGGTTCACCGGTGAAAGTCAATTCCTTGTCCAAGTTTGGGGTCCTGGGTGTTTTTGGGTTCTAGTTCCAGGGCAGGGCGCGGGCTTGGCAGCCTTGTTTGCAGGTAACCTGCAAGTCTCAATCAACAACACACAGCCATCATTGAAGTTGGAGAGGTGCAAGACCACCGCATTGTTGTCCAAATTCAGTAACGAATGAGGGTGAGAGTCAACCACCCATCTCCTCGATTGAGTACGGGCAGCGGTTACTGTACAAGGCATGTGAGGGTGACGAGCTGCGCGCCAGAACATGCTTTACCCAATACCCGATATCTTGCGGGAATGTGTACGATATTTCCGTCCGTGAGCTCCAGTCTGTGCGAATTTAGACATTGGCGATGTGGGTGTGTGGCGGACGTGCTTTGCGTCCTGTGCTGTTAGAGATATGCTTATCCTTGTCTTGTTGAAGAGCTGTGAAATCAACATTGAAGCGAACCCCAACAGACAAACGAGCGGGCCTCATCTTGTCCATCTTGATGCTTGATGGCGCCTGGTGGCACCGTAGTCTTGAATCCTGGATCATAATTGTTTGAACTTGTCCGAATTGGTCATTTTTGGCTTGGTGTCTTTGTTTGGTCTCGTCTCTGTTTTGTGATGATTTCCCCGGTCATGGACCAGACCAGAGGAGGCTGTTTAAACAAGGCGAGTGTTTCGCGGTCTCGCGATTTCGCGCCATAGACAACCCTTGGTCGATAATGGATGCTAGAAGCCCCTCGCTCCAGCCGGGTTGCGCGCTTGAAGGGCCTAGGCTTGATGATAGCCTGGCTGGATTACTGTACTCCGACACCCTTGACTCTCTATTTCGTGGTAAAAGTATCGCAGAGAGTGTAGTTTGGGGCTATCACAGCCGGCCCTGGAGGCATCGTGACGACAAAAACACGCGATAAAGGATGCCACACCCGCGACCGATTAAGTTTCCTCATTATGCCTGTATGCATGCAAAACCTGGAGGAGGCGGAAAGTGGACAACCAAGGCCTTGTCGGGGTGAGAAGCCTGGACCTTGACCGAGCGACACGAGCACCAAATGGCGGGCTGATCAGTGTTGGTCTTCTATAAACACTGTAGATGTACACTGTGAGGGGACAGCCGTTGAGGGGGCGGCCGTTGGGAAGGGGCACGGCCCCGGCCGCTCTTGCCTTTACCTGGCTCGCTTGTGGCATTCTGCGTCTTAGTGCATCAATCTTTCATGCGATTGGCTCTTGCCCTTGTCATGGTTTCCCCTCGCACGTCTCCTTGCTTCGTCCCAGAGGGCAATGACCCCACTTAACATCCTTCCAAAGCACTTTCCCCTCGTGCCCTTGTCTCACCTTTCCCGGACCTGGACCTTGCTCGTCTTGATATCTTTCTCCACCAACGAACCAACCAACAACAACGCGAGACATCGATGCAACGGCGCGTTGTTGAAGCCATCTCCAACTGGGCGCCCATTTTGAATCAAGCGTATTTTCCCCCTCACGCGTCTCCACGAGCCGCAGAAAGCTTGAGCAGTTATGGCACAGGAGCAATTACTGACTCGTGACGAAAGAGCCTTGTTTTGTTTTCTCCGCCCGTCATTAGGCGCCTGGAGCACGTCCTTTGCTGCTAAAACAGCAGTACTCGTCGTCATGATTAACATTATCATTCACTGCGCGTCTTACCAACAAGGATCTTGAATTCCAGGGAGACGGTCTTGTTGGTCCGAGCCAAAGCCACATGGCTCAGCAAATGTACAAACTACACTACAGTATACAGAGAGTTAGCCACAACTTGGTTACAATATCGGTTTGGTTTGGTTTGGTTTGGTTTGGTTTGGTTTGCCGCCATTACAGCCATGCCAGCCGCCATGGTCCTGAATCTCCATCAAACACAAGGCTGCATACTGGAGCAAGCTTCTCCGCACGTTCGGTCAAATTCAATTCCATCATGCGGCGCAAGCATACCCAATCTAGAAGATGGTCGCCTCGCTCACAGGTAATGCAATACGCATCGCGACACACAGCAAGGCATGGATATCCTAGATTGCACTATGGGCCTATAGTTCGCGCTATCTTCTCCAGGTTATTGCTGTCATCACTGCAGACCTTCCGATACATACATGCACACAAACAACTTGACGCTTGTCGCAATGTCACAGCATGCACACAGCATGCCCGTCCCTGCTGCGGATGGTTGATGCGATAATGCAGAGGCAGCATGAGCGCCGTACAGTACACGCTATGCTTGTGATGGGGCCGTGCCGTTCACTCCACCTCCTCCGTCAGCCGGCGCCCACCAATGCCGCCGCCAAAAAGCTTTGAGTAAGCATAAGCTAAGCTGTCTCTTCTGCCAGACCAAGAAGGTACTCCATTCTCTCATCTCCCGAGTCGATCCCAAAACGGCTCGTGCAAGGTCAAATACCTGCTCCGGCTTGTGGCCGGGCCTCCATTCCACGAGTTCATCTAGCTAATGATGGGCTGGGGACAGGGCCTATCTGTCTGATATTGCCCTGTGTTAATGCTTTATTGGGCATTTGCTCGACTTGAGACAGCACACCAGATCGCGATGGCGACGGCCAACTGTTGACCGATCACAGGAGACCCTGGTCAATAGCAAAACTCTTCAAGCCTGAGTTTTCCTCTGTTTCCTCACCTCCCTGCTCCTGTAAGTTGCCCCATTGGCAACTCTGTCCAACGGTTTTCTAGAAATTTGCGGGCCAGCAACCTTCAGTAGACCTCGGAGGATTCTTCTCTCAGAATCAACGTGCCCCGGTCAAGTATCAGGGTCTGGGATTGGCCATGGACGGGGCAGCTTCATTGAGGGAGGAGGGGGCTGCCGGGTCCTCGAGAGATAGTCCCCGTGTCCCCGCTCGACCCATTTGCTCGTCAGTTTCTGTCCATCGTATCCCTACAGGCATGGACGGGGTAGCCAGTACGTGGGCCCTGCGTTACACATGCCATGCTATTATCCAAACTTTAGCGTCATTACTTGTCTACAGTACATGGCCCTCTCTTAATGCTGGTCTTGACGAGCAGGGGTGTTCTCGAACCCCTCGGTAGACGCTGACGAGGGGATGGCATGGCAAGGGACTACGTGCTGGGGCGTGTCTGGGATGTCCTCTCTCACCTCGCGTCAAGGTCCTGGCTCTCAAAAGCCCCGGGCTTGTCGGCCGTGTCTTCTACTTCTGCTATACTGCCTGTACCCGGCAGTTTGCGGTTCCCTTGGACCCTCTCTCTATCAGACAGTCTCCGGGGCATAGCTTCGTCTAAGCTCCATTACGCTCCATCGACACATCCACCTTATCAGACCTGCCTTTCTCCCAAAACAGCGTTTAATGAAACTCGTCCTTGACTACGTACATTGCCCACGTTTTGATTCTTCTTGATGGTTCATATTGCCGTCCCATAGATTATTACCCTCTCTTAAGAACCCAAGTCACCCAGCATTGCCGAATATTTGCATGGTATCAGCCTCCAACATCTAAACAGGCTGTATCTGTTTCTCTCGATCCGCCCCTCCACTCCCCGTCCTCCTTCCAATAACGGCCGCATGCGCTGAAGTGGCCTCCCAGCCCACAGACATTCTTGTCCGGCCTTTCTTAAGATCCTACTAAGAACTCTCTCCGGACTTGATACTAGGTCTTGTCGACAGCACTGACCCAAGTCCCTGTGCCTGGACCTCGAAACATCCCCCCGTCAAAGTCGGTCTCCACCCCGGAGACAGTGCCGGGTGTTGTACCAAACACTCCCCTCCATCATCTGCCGTTCCCTTGGTCGCCATCCATTCTCATATACAAGTACACACTTGCACCTTCAACATCGACCTCAACCTCAATCCCCTGTGCCTTGGATATCGTGTCACTCCTTCGCTTCCACTATACCTTGCGCCAAGTACATCCCGCGAGGCTCTGTCGCGATATTCTTGTTATCCTTCTAGGTCTGTTTCAACGTTTATGATCTCGGGGCCCCGTTACTAGTGACGGATCAAGCCCAGACTGCCTGGTCTGGTTGAGGAGGTGGCAAGTTGAATAGGTTATGCACCCATGACAACCGCAGCAGCATACCCGGCCACAATGGCAGACTTGAGAGGACACCCGGGGCATTCGAGCTTGTGGTCCAGTTATGGAGGTTCAGTACATATGCCTGGCCGAGTTGCTGATCCTTTACCATCAACCTCTTCGCCGCTTTCTGGACGAACTAGCAGTAACCATACCGAGATGGACCAGCCTTCTTATTCCTACAGTCGATATCCTCAGGACGACCAGGAAGCTTACGACAGGCCCGCGCATCCAGAAATTGTTTCTCATCACGGCTACCCAAACCTTAAGAGATCTTTCTCTGAAGCAGAGCCGCCAGCCTACCAGGAGATTGTCCAGGATCTTCGCGACGACAACTCTAAGATGACTGCCAGCCACGAGCACAAGCTATTGGCCTTCAAAAGGACTCAGGACAAGCACACTATCGTTGACCAACAAGGACGTATGCAGCAGCTTGAACTATCGGCCCAACTCCATGGAATGTTCTTCCTTTCCGAGATGCCTGCGAACACATCGGATGGTTCGCTTCGGCAACCTGAACTGACCTGTTACCGGAGGAATCTATTCCAGATTAGCGGTACTCTTGTCACTCCACGAGGTCAACTTTCTGTTATCACAGAGTCAGGCGAGACTGTCGGAATAAGCAACATGGAGGTTACCATCTCTGCTATTGAGTCAGTTGATGGTAACCCAGTCCGATTAATCGTGATTCCTTGGAAGACACCTCCGCCAAACTCACCAGAGACAAACCAGAGTCCCGATCAAGAGCCACAGTCTCTACCATTGATTCCTTTCCAAGATGATGGAACAGAAGCTGATGGCGAGTACGCCGTTTATCCCATTGGCTGGCGTCGATTACAATTTAGAATGTGAGTTTTCAAGTGTACTTACAACCGTGACTTGCTGACTAGATTATAGTGCAACTGCAAACAATGGTCGGCGAAAGGAACTGCAACAGCATTTCGTACTGCATTTGAAAGTAGTCGCAACATTAGCCAACGGCACCAAGACTGTCCTGGCGGAATCAACAACGGCGCCCATTGTAGTACGAGGTCGAAGCCCTCGTAACTTCCAAGCCCGTAAGGAGATTCCCCTACTAGGATCGAGTGCCGGTTCTCGAGGACAAGCTCTTGTGGAGACGGGATTAGGAGTTGTTGCTGGACCTTTAAGCGCAAAGCATCAAGAAGTAAAGCCAAGGGGCATCGACGCGCAACTTCCACGGACTGCATTTACCTTTAATGCGCCAAAGATACCGGGTACCCAGCTAGGCCCTATACGATCCAAGTGAGTTGACACTGCAAACCTACCAAAATGACTGGGTGGTGGAGCTCCAGCTAGGAGCAGCCCGCATCCAAGTCGCCAGAGCGATCCCGACGGGACTTATACTGACTGACGTGATAGTTCGTATCCAACCTGGGGAACCCCTCCAGCTCAGGTGCCCATAGGCCATGTTCCAACCTCTGGCGCCGAAAACTATCCTGCAGCAACAATGGGCCCTCTCACGGGGACGGCAAGCTTCAGTGCTGAGTCGCAAGGAATGCCCATTCAATCATCAATGGAGCCTCCTGTTCCCCTCTCCATGGTGGCCAACGATTCGGAGCACCCACCTGTTCGGTCTCAGTACACTTATATGCAGACGACGGCTGCCCCCCCTCAACTATCGATACACACGGCTCCGCTCGGCGGTCATGAGCACGCGATGAATATTCCTCGTTACGTCGACAACCCGCGGCCTTTGAAAAGTCCCCGGCACATGAGCCATCCGTCGATACGGAGTACGGGCTCAGTAGCGAACAACGACGCCTCTCCGGAGTATCGATATGCGCCGTATGCCCCTGTTCACACGAGCCCTGCTGAGGTTGCTCAACCGAATTACAACTCGGAGTCGTCTGGGCCGCCATCAGTGCCTGCAAGAGACTACTATGCGCCCTCGCAGACATGGACGACAGCAGCCGGGGAGCACAACACGAATTTAGCGTACGCTAGTAACGAACCTCGACCATACCCCTTCCCTCAAGACGAGTACAAGAACACAACCTCGGGCACTTCGCCGGTCAAGACGGAATCGAGCCAGTCTCAACCTCCATCAGTCTATAACGGGGCTCCACGAGGTTCTTTCGATGCTATGAATCAGTATTCCTGGAATGGGAACTAGACTATTAGGTCTTTCTCTCGAGTAAAGAAGCTCGCATTTGACGATACACAAAAGTTGCCATCAAAAAGATGTTGGCCTAACGATGAGCATGAAGACCACTGGATTTGTGGAGCGCTTGGTTCATTTGTCAGTGAGCTTGTAAAAATACCTTTCGGAGTTTTTTTCTTTTCTTTTCTATTTTTATGACGGACGGTGTTGGCAATCTGATTTGGGCGGCTTGCACTGAATTTGAAACCCCGTATACCTGGAAGTAGACGGAGCGAGGAAGCAGGGAGGATGAGATGGGGGTTGAACTGCAGGAATAGCGGCTTTTGGACCGCCTGTCATGTTAATGGAGGAGGCAAGGACGGATCGAAAGGGCGGGAAGCTTTCGATACATGAGGACGGATAATGGACGACTAGAAGCTAATGACGCTGCGGAACGATGAGAGCTGGACCGCTTGAGGTCTCTCATCAAGCAGAGCGACCCGGTTCTGCGATGATTCGAGACGCTGTTGCATGGCAGGGGCGAAAGGACGGGCCAGGCGAAACAAGGGCGTACAGTATCCTGTCTGGTTTTGCTTCTTGTTCTTGTTCTTTTTATTCTTTTGTTTGGGTAGGATTCTGCGGATTGCACCACATCCCGTTAGGTGATGGGGATGTTTTGTCAAGCGGCGTGTGGAGGCGAGATAGCTGCTGAGATCAAATTCTCTTATGTATTGATGAAGTAATTCCCAAAAAGGTTGAATTGCGTAATGATCTAATCGTGTCAGATGACCAAGTGATTGATGGTGTGTGCGTGTCGAGTGAATGTTGCTGAATGAGAGGGTTGTGAAGTCGGCGTTGTAAGTCTAAGGCCAGGGCCTTCTAGGTCGTACACAACGTATTATATTCCTCTGGCATGGTTGTAGTATCTGGCGCCTGTACTACGTCGGGAAATTGAAGCATGAGCTGGAAATTACGTTGAGACGATACTAGTGGCCAACAAAGGCTGTCGATGGCGATTTATGTTTGGCTTGTTCTTAGGGTCAAGCCAAGGTTGCGTCTGAACGATAGTTTCTAATAGTCTCGGGGCTCGGGGCTCTTTATACTTGGGCAGAGAGGAGCGTAGGTAACAGTTTCGTGGCACCATGGAACGGTCCTGACGTTATCACTGTTAGTCCTCCGAGGCTCGGGCCATGTTCTGCCGTGCTCCCTCGTGCTAATTGCCAAGTTGTGACCCGACAGCCTGGTCACAGTCAATGCTCTAAGCAGGGCTATCGCGGAGGATAGCGTCGTGATGGATGTTGTGAGAGGGGCGGCGCATTGTATCCTGCAAGGGCGGAGACGAGTTTGATTGGCCGACATACTCAGCTGAAGGTGTCGTTAATTAGCGGGCCGAGTTGTGGCAGGTTAATGGTGGCTTATGCGAGGTGATAAGATAAGGAAAAGCCGCCAGGGAAATTCTTGGGTTGCATCGTGGATTCTTGAGACTTTGCAAGACGCGGCAGCGTGGAATTTGATTGAAGCGGTTCAACTAAAGATTTTCACGTCTTTTTTGCGTCATCTCGATACGTGCTCGTCTAAGAGATCCAGTCCGCTTCGCTTGCAGCACTTCTATCACATCCCGATGGACTATCTACACTGAGAGGGATCCGCTGATAACCTCACTCCTCTGCCTCGGACCAGTCCCATTTTACCTCATCTCTAAGTTCCGGTGTCTATCGGTAGCTGAATACGAAGTGAACGCTAGCGTATTCGTAATCTTCGCTGATCATTCAACCTCATCTCAATACATTGAGAAACAGTGAAAAACGGGCCATCATGTTTGAAGTGCCTCAAGCCAAAAGGTGTGTTATGGAGCCGACCTTTCTCATGTTTTGGGCCAGAGACATAAGTGCTAACTAGCTCATTAGGGTTCGCAGAGAAGATTTGAATGGATCAGATAATGGCGCAGAGAATGAGAGTGATGATGACATCCAGGATGCTGAGCTGCGTGCGAAGCTGAATGCACAGATCGCGAGGTCATTGGGGCTGAATGATAGCTACGCCGAGCAGTACTCCGATGTTGTTATGGAAGATTCACATCCCACGGGAAGCAAAGAGTCAGGCGATGATGATATAGCGGGCGCAGAACCTGCAGAGGATGATCACGAAGAAGAATTTGCCTTTCGACTTTTCAGCAAGGCTCCGCCTACACAAAAGGTCGTGTTAGAAGAGGATACCGGGCCAACAGGTGATGGCACCTTCGTCAGCGGCCGGCCACTCTCCTACTATGTGGTGACGAATGTACCTGCACAGCAAAAGCAAGAGTACGCCATAGCAGCCATGAGCGGGGATCAGGTACTAGCAAAATCACACGATAGATTCTGGGGCCTCGAGCTTCCGTGGAAAGTCACAACGATCACAGTCACTCGCAAAGCTACGCCGGGCGATAAGACAGAAGAAGATGCGACCAAAGGAAAACGGCGGCCAGGAAAGAAACAACGGATATCATTAAGAAAACGAGCAAAAGCAAAGGAAGAGAAGGAGGCAGCTGATGCACAGAAAATGGCGAAGAAGGAGGAGCATATAAAGGATAAGAAGAAGAGGATGAATCGGTTGAAGAAGTTGAGAAAGAGGGCAAAAGCAAGAGAACAGAAGCAAGGAGCTAATGGAGGTGGTGATGATGAGGATTCTGATGGAGATTCAGCAGGTTCTGACTAAATTTGAGGTTCTCTGAAAGCATACATGTCTTTCGCTACTGCCCATACATTCGCATGACTTCACCCTGGAAAGCGTAAACGGCCTTCTATGAGACACTGATAATGCTGAACGGGTGCTAGACTTGCCAGTACAAAAAAGAGGCTTGTGAGACAAGCTAACAAAAGGCAATTGTGACGCAGGTTGGGACCCTTGTATCCATGGGGGACACCTACCTAGGAGACGCCCACCAATTAAGTTTGGCGGGCGCAACTCCAAACCCCCAAGGCTGAGCTGAGCTGTACCTACCTCACCCTGAGTGCAATAAATAGGTAACCTGGCCACGTCAACAATACTACTCAAACATCTTTGTTTTCCACTTGCAAAGCATCGATCGAAATACTGTCTTTTCACTCTTTACTGGTAGCTCCAATCTTTATCAACAACAGCTATATCTTACTACGACTATGTCTTAAGCGCCAAAACAAAAAACCATTGACTTTGGCGGGGCATTGTTTGGACCAGCCTCACGACCTTACAACGAACACCATGAGCAACCTTTGGCCCTCGAGGGCCGCCCAAGACGATGCGCAACCCGATACACCGATAGAAGATGTCGCTGATACGGGCGAAATTGCCGACCTCGCCGGCGAGGCTGAACAAACCGATCTCCCACCCGTTCCTGCGCCGCCGCCATCACGACCTCCCCTCCAGCGTAACACCTTGCAAAGTGCTCCTCCGGCCGCGCCCATGGCACCTCCACCGTCCAACGATCAACCGCAGGGAACCGACTCGCTCTCTCTGCAGCAGCTACGCCATATCGTGGCGGAATTCAATCGCGCCGAGCCCGTCGCCTACGATTTTCAGTACACCGACCTGGGTCCCCATGCTGAAGAGATCGACGAGTGGTTCAATTATCAGCTACCACAGTGGGTTCGGCTAAATGCTGCGCAACGAGCGTTTAAGTGGCATTGGCAGCATGAGTCGAGCTCTCAGGACGCGTGGGATGATGCCGATAATGATACTCGAACACGCTTTATTCAGGCGGCTATCGCGGGTGTCCAGTCTAACGATGCGGCGTTGCGATCAGCTTCAATTGGGAAGCTAATGTATCTTGTTCTAGGACGGTGGAATGATACTGCTATGTCGAATGCGACACCTGGGGATAGCCGGTCTGTCGCCAGTATTTCGCAGTTGCAGGCTATCAAGGCTGGTGTTGAGTGTCTTACATCCTTGGAGGGCTTGCCTGTCATCTGGGAGGCCCTTCGGAATAGCTTTGAAGTACAGTGGTGAGTCCAGTCAGTTTTTGCTACATATGGTTGATGCTAACCTCCGGTTATAGGTCAGGGGACCCCCTAGGGCATCATACAAGCGCCCAGGAAGCCCAGGATGAGTTGATGAACCTCATGACGATAATGTATGTTGCAGTACAGGAGACACTAAACGACCCGGAAGACATGTCTTCTACCTACGGAAAACTCTGTGAGTTTGTTCTCAGAACTTGGATCTGACTACAGCTAACACAAATAGTGGAACTTACTCCGTCCTTGGTTGACTACATGTTTACAGCAACCTCAAAACTACGATGGGATGAACAAAATGCCATGCCTCAGACTCAAGTGTGTTGTCCATTGGAAAATCAGAGCACTTACTAACGCCATGATAGATACTGCTCCTCTTTTGGAAATCAATCCTATTAGTCTTCGGTGGAACCAAAGAGCTTGAGGCTATCAAAACAGCCACCAATGAAATGGGCGACAAGGCAGCCGATAAGGAAACCATCACCGCTACACCCTTAGACTACCATGCCTTCCGCCAAGAGATCACATCAAAATACCCAGCCTACGTACCTCCACGACCGGCCATTCCTCTAGAAGCAGATAACACCTCTTTATTGCCCCCTCTTTCGAGTCAAGTATCGAGGAACAACGGCGCCAATGGCATCATTCCTGCACCTCCGCAAATCCACAATGGAGGAACGTCGATTCTTGACCAGCCGGTGCATATCGCAACTCCGGCTCCATCACCGCCCCCTTCACCAGCAGTGGGCGGTAAAGGAGGGAAGAAACAGAACTATCAGACTAACCAGAACTTCCCGTTCATGTACCCTCCTCTGGATGCTTCAAGTAATTTTGCGGGCGGGAAAGGTCCCGCCGGTTTCCAACATGCTGTTATTGGCCGTAAATGGGAGGGAAGTGATATCCCCGCTTCCATCCTTGAGGCTGGAGAGCTGTTCTCGAAACGAGTCAGGATGACACGAGCAACCCGACAGCTTTGGGAAGAGCGTGAGCGGTTTCTCAAGTTTGAGCGAGGCTACATCAGTGATCACGATGACGACGATGACATCGAGGGCCTAGATCTTAATGAACTTTCGCTGGAGGAACAAGAAATACTGAAGGAGATCAGGGCGGAGACCAAAGCAGAGGAGAAGGCCAAAAACCCGGCGCCCCCTGAACCTGAATTAGATTATGGCCCTCAACCGGATCTATTGAGTGAACGGGACAAGCAACGCCTTGCTGCCGTGGAAAAGTTCTACGTGAGTATCAAAACAAGGCTCCGACTTTGCGGGATGCTAACGATTCGTAGCGCGATGCGCTGCCTCATCTTCAATCACTTGTGATTGTGCTTCTGCGGCCGATTCTTCTTAACGTGACAGCAATCGTCGCACAGCAACCTCCACAAGGACCTCCAGGGATGGGCAGAGGTAATAACCCTGGCGTTAATGGCGGCCCTGCAGGAAACAGACAACAACAGGAAATGCCAGGCCAGAACCCCCCAAAGGCCCCAACACCTGAATTAACTCTAGAAGAGGTCGATGCTGCAAGGACACGGGAAATTACATCCAAAGCCATGACTGGGATTCTTGTCCTACTACTGAAGTGGCTTCGAGTATCTCGTAAGTTTCATATGTCCCTTCTTGTGTGTGTTCCCGACTGACATTGTGACCAGACGTCCTCAAATTCGAGTACATGACGCAACTACTTCTAGACTCTAACTACGTTCCTCTCGTTCTCAAACTGTTCGCTCATCAAGATGTCCAGCAAGTGGTCGATAGTAAAATGGACCGTGCTGAGAACAGGTAAGAATAAATGCCATTGGTGGAAAACAAGAGTCACTAACCTTTGCAGCTTCTTCTACTTCTGCAACCTGTTGTCGCGATCTAGGGATAAGCCGACTTCGGAGTCCGCACAGGATGATGATGAAGATGAAGAGATAGAAGAGAGTGAAGATGAAGCAGCGCCTCCGCCAATTAAGAGACGGCGGTCACCAACACAGCAAGGTCTGCAAGAAGACGATGCGGATGCCAACAGTGACGGTCAGGTTTCTTCTACGAGGCCTGAGGTTGACGAGCTCGGATATCCCCTTAACTCGCAACCTATGGAGCCTATCACGGACTTTTCACGACGCAACTTCTTCTCTCTCATCAATTACCTGAGAGTGATGCAAAAGATTTGCAAACATAAAGCACATCGAAACTTGTTACTTGTCCAGTACAAGTCGTCGACCATACTCCGAAAGTCACTTAAGGTACCCCAGCCGGAGTTGCGACTTTACACGCTCAAGTTGTTCAAAAACCAAGTTCCATACTGCGGCCGTAAGTGGCGCCAGAGCAACATGCGTGTTATCACAGCAATCTACCTGCACTGCCGACCAGAGCTGAAGGACGAATGGCTCGCAGGTAGCAACGTGGACGACGAAGTTGACGCAGCTCTACCTCTGGAACAGGCATTGCGAAGTCTTACCCACTGGCTCAACGTACGGCGATATCCAGACAAGATTGCGCCAGACATTCGAGCTGCTATGCGAGATGAGCAGGACTTTTTCTCGAGAGAGCTAGAGAAGCTGGAGTTGAATTGGACAGACGGAGCGGGAGATGTTGAGATGAGTGAGTTGGAGCCTGGCGATGCCTGGTAAGCGTTAAACATGAGGGGTTTCTGTGTGGGCGCTTTTGGCTGAGATGGTTGATTGGCACCAACTAGAGGTTGTTTACGATATCAAGTATAAAGAATAATACAAGCGAATGAACTTGTTTGTAAAGTTCTGGGCATAAGTTGATACTGCCTGATGTGCTCGATTGAGTAACATTATACCCGTCACTCATCACCAGCGTCACAAGTAAATGGGCAATCAAAGTGTATAAAATTAATCATTAATAGGCGTATTAAGCCCTATCGTCTATCATACTATGTAAACATGGATGTTCGTGAGCAACCGGTTGCTTTTGCTGGGAGCAACATTCCGGGTATCATTCTGTGGTATTTTTGGTTTGTATAGGTAGTTTCCAATTCTAGTTTTTTTTTTGTTTTTCTTTAGGCGCGATCATAGACACCATCCTCATAGCGGTAGTTTGGGTTCTCGGCCTGACGTGGGTTCTCAGCTTGACGAGCAGGCTGAGTGACGCCGTACTCAGGCTCAGGGTAGTGAATCTGGCCGTAACCGTCCTGACGACCGTACTTGGGGTCCTGGTAGCTGAAGCCGTTGTTATCGTACTTGTTGTAGGTGTTGTCAGGGTAGTTGTTGACGGCAGTACGGTCGGTGGCGTGGCTCTGGCGGTAACCGCCGTCGAGCTGATCAGGGTGAGTGTGCTCAGGCAGATCGGTACCGGCTTCAGTAGCAGCAGTCTTGCGACGGCGGAAGAGGCGACCGAAGAAACCACCCTTGGCATAGCCGGAGGTATAGTCGTTGGCGGGGCCAGGACCGAAGCGCTTCTCCTTGCGGTGGTGACGGGCAAGGGCGACTTCCACCAGAATGGAGAAGACAAAGAAGATGCTGATGTAATGTTAGTAACTGGAAGTTGAGAGAGTGCAATATAGACTTACATTGCGATGATAGAGACAGCTAGACAAGCGGACTGAAGCTTGCAGGCGGTACGGTAGCTTGGCAGAGCAGTGAATCCATCGCTCCCCTTTGCTGTGTTGCCAGCCTTTCCTTTACCGAAGGGAGTATCAAGGTATCCAGTGCAGCTGCTGGCACCACCCTTGTTGGCAACAGCAACATAGATGAAAGCACCAATGAAGGCGATATCCAAGATAATGGCAAGGAAAGATGACAAGGTGCGACCAGCGAGACAACACAACAGAACCAGACCGGCGGCGGTATAAAGAACAGCTACACCCGAGATACCCTCTACAGCACGGATGGTGTCGCTGATGCTCAAATTATGGTTGTGAAGCGTAGCCAGGAAGTATGAGTAGATGGCGAGGATGAGAGCCGCACAGGCAAATTGAATGCCGCGGATGAACCATTGAAGGAACTTGAGGGTAACACCCGACTTTGCACCCATGATCACTAGGAGATATCGTATAGGTGAATTGAAGTATAAGAATATTCGTATATTGTATAATGGAAGAGATGAGGTTAAAGTTTAGAGGGGAAGAGCTGAATGGCGGGAAGGAAGCGTGTTTAAGTGGTTTCTCGACTACAGTCTACTTTAGTTGTAAGCTTGCGCAAGACACATTACGTAGATGGGGACCAATGTTAGCAAGGATGGACCCTCCCTCCCTTTAACGCCATTGAAAGCATCTGATTGAGTGAAAACAGCCATTTTTGGTTGATCAGCTTGGAGGTGGCGATGCTAAGGCGGCCGAGTTTGGTGATGACGACGTGTGGTGTGTGGCTGGTGCATGAAAAGCACTGCCTTTGTTTCAAGGGTGGACCCATGTGCTGGCGCAGTGTGGCTTGGGCGGGTCCGATTAGTGGGTCGGATAACTATTGAAGGCTGAGCATTTCGTTCATTCAGCTTACAACTTTTCGAATTGACGATAGGTAAGAGGGATTTATTTGTTAAATGGTTGGTATGTCAACTCAGAACACTTGCGTTCATTCAGTCTTCCATCAGAGAGTTGGCATGTAAAGAGTTTTCAATCACGCTGGTGGGGTCAAGTATCTGCCGATCCTCAGGGTCTTTGCTCGTGATGATGTCAATCACGGCAACTCAAGACTCTGATCGTCCCGAGAAAAGGCCCAAAACTTGAACGCCAATGACGACTCAGGTTGCGAGATCAACTCAATGGCTTTTAACCTACCGAGCCAACGACCGAACAAGCAGAGATGGGCAGGGGAGATGAAATCTTACTCTGAGAGAAGTCTGACCGTTTGAATCGGTCACGGAGTCTTGACATGGATATAGCTGTTAAGGGTTCAAGAACAAAATGGCTGACCCTGCATTAGCTGCGATCTTGGGTCTGTTTTTTTTTTTTTTTTCAAAAGCCTTGATTTGCCATGCAGGTCATTGGCCATGGATACCTAGTGCTGGGTACCTCGGCATATGTTGACGGGCCAGCGAGCCATGAAAGCGACGAACCTCATAAGAAGCAAAGTTCCGACGTTAATTGTTATGGATGAATTATCAGTGTCAAAGAGTAATTCAAATCTGTGTACTTCGTAGTGCTGTTTCCCGTTGACTTCAACGGCTTCATATCTCGCTAGATCTGTGCTAAATCCTGCCTATCCATACCAGAAAACGCCTCGCATCTCAGACGTTGAAAACTTACTGCTCTAGTAGGAAAATCGATTATATGAGATTAGGGGAATACTGAACCTTGGAACAAGAACAAAACTCTTTTATCTTATGAATGAATACAATCCATGTTAATTTTTGGGTAAAGTTGTTTGTCTTCCAATACCCCGCCATATGCTCTCACCAAACACTACAACTGCCCCGCGACGCGTCTCAACACGTTCAACGTGCACAACCGTCTTTCATCTAACACGTCAAAGACAAAGATGGCGGACACAACTGGCGAAGAGGACCGCGAGGTAATTACCCCAGACTCCGACTATGAAAAACACTTCCTGACCATCAAATTAGCGCCTCAAGGCTGCCCTGTGGTACGCCGTCGGTCAAATCGTGGACGAAGAGTCCCTGCGTCGCAACCGCAATGCTACGCCGCAATTCATCGGCGCACTCACAGAACTTGTCTGGACACAAATAGGTACTTCTAATCTCACCATATGATACACTCTAAGACTACAGGCTAACGGGACGAAGAAAATGTGGCCACGGATCTAGAGAGCTTCAGTAATCACGCTGGGCGGTCAACCGTGACAACAGACGACGTGTTGCTTCTTGCCAGAAAGAATCCGGATCTTCATCAAATTATGAAGGAGTTTGTCGATCAGGCCAAAGCCGAAAAGGGAACTGCCAAAGGTAGAGGGGGCGCGAGTAAGCGATAGAGAGTTGTGGATAGGCATTTACGGAGTTTGGCGCAATGAGGAATTGACATACTGCTGATGAGCAAAATACTCAATGATAACTATCATGCAGTACAAAATCAACTGATAACAAAACAATGGCTGGAGCTGGTATTCATCTATAAATTTCTATTTTGGACACTTGGTAGGTGTATTCTTCCTCAAGCCTTGATCGAAGACTCCCCTTGATACTTTTCCCGGTACCCGTTCAGCATACCCAGTGTAACATTAGAACCACCACAAAGCACAAACACCACATTCTTCTTGCTCCATTCCTCATCAGACAGGTCCTTCCCGAGTATCTTCCTCAAATCCCCACGGTAAGCAGGGGCCAAAGCCGCACCGCATGCCACCTCGACGAGTTGTCGCCCATCATCAGCGAAGCGCACAGCACTCATAGCAGCATCTGCATCGGACACAACGAGACTCTTCATGGTGCCTGATGGATGCTGGCTCCATTTCCACGTTTGTTCTGATACTCTTGTAGCACCCAGAGACGTTGCGATAGAGGTCATCTCGGGCAATGTTACGTGCTCGTTAGCCAAGACGCTGGCATTGAGACTATCGGCTCCCTCGGTTTCAACAGCTAGGACAGCAGGCTTCTTGCTTAGCCAAGGATGGCTCTCGACACCCTGCATCAAACCATTGACTAAACCACCCCCGCCAACGCTGCAGACAATAGCTTCAATCGGCTCTTCAAGCTGCTCTCGAATCTCATCTACCATAGTTGCTGCGCCATCCCAGACTCGAGGATGATCGAATGGGGGAACATAGACTCCCATTGGATCATTAGCTAGCAGCTCTTCGCGCATATACTTGTCTGCAGCAGCCCAGTTCTTACCGACCTGTTGCACCTCAACTCCTAGATCGAGCAGCTTGCCCTTCATAAGCTCAGGGATGATAGTGGGCATAACAATGGTCGCCTTCTGGCCGAGTGAGATCGCAGAGGTCGCACAGGCTAAGCCCGCGTTACCTCCAGAGGAGCAGTAGAAGTGAACGGGACCTGAAGCTTCGGCGGCAGCTTGGGTCATGAGGTTGCCGATACCACGGGACTTGAAGGACCCTGAGGGTTGAAGATTCTCAAGTTTGAGATAGACATTGCTTGATGATGTTAGTTGAGTTGAAAAAAGTCCGGGGGCTTAGAAGAGTAATTAGGTATACGTACCAGCCTGCAACACGGGATAGTTGAGGATTTATGAGACATGGTGTCTTGATCCATGGCAGCTTGGCGTCGACGCTGAGTGAACCCATGATGAAGATTGCGTTAGAATGAAGGGACTCTGCAATTCAGTAACTTGGATCACAATCCAAATCGATCGGAGGTTAACACTCTGAAGTCTTCGTGAAACTCCTCTTTGCGAAATAAGTGGTATTTAGTGCAAGTCGTCGTTGATTTATATGTTGCCACCACGGTCGACTCCGATTTCGGTGTAGAGCGAGAAGTAAATGTCCCTGGGCCGTTCTTTGGCAAGACGTCACAATGAAGAATAATAGCAATCAAGTAATGGAGGATCGGCCGTGATGCCCTTGGTGATCGATAAAGTCAGAGTTGCCGAGTAGTTTGAGGCTGGTACTTTTTATATGCTGCGTGTCAACCCTGTCAAATTCTGGTGGAGGGGTGGTTTGACATGGCCATTTTTAGCGGACTGCGGAGTTGATGTTGGACCCCTAGAGATCTCCATGGATTGTATCCACTTGCCAAACGAAAGGCGCAAGCAGATGCATCTCATCCTTCGAAATGGTTCTAGACTGAACTACCTATCTTGGTACCTGCCAATCTGAGTCAGATGACTCGTCTAACCTCCAAATGGCCAAGGGATTCTTACCTTGGAGTAGAGTTACACATAGAAATCTTGGACATCCATCAATGCTTTCCCATGACTGGATTTTCCCCGGGGACATTCTGTTTGTCGATGACCATGAAGCATCGTTGTCCTATCTAATACGTTACGTTGGTTATCGCAAAACATGTATTGGTTGGTATTTTTTATCTATTGATGTGCTATACAGAAAACGGATGTGGTGTTTTTGTCATTTATTACCTACCTATGTTTGTTCAATACCCTGTTGATGAAAGACAACATGGAATCTCGGGTCAATGGCGCCATCCGTCTATCACAGTTTGAATTATCCTTGAATTGAATGCTTTTTTGGCAAGAAATAACATTCAAAAGTCAACATGTTATTTCTTTGAGGTCTTGGACGGTAACAAAGTTGTCAGTGTATTGCAGACAAACAAATCTCTGACCAGCAAGGAACTTGCGTCTGAGAAAAGGGAAACTCAAACGAACTGAATGAATACCGACAGTTTTATTAATGACTTCCCGTTCCTAAACATTACTTTAACTCATTATCGTTGTGTGGTCGTTAAATTCAGCCTCTTGGTGAGTTTGCCATGAGAGGGAGTTGAGAATATGAAGCAGAATGGATTACGTCCCTTGGAGGATTTAAGGTGAACTTGGCCGCGTCGAACTTGTGGAGGTGCCCAAAACCACCTCTCTTGTTACCGCTTCAACTAATGTTGAAGAACCTTCGGTCGTGATGCCTATGTGAAGGATATACACTTCTCATTTCCTCTTTATCAAATATATGTAAGATATGATAAATCTTAGAGTAGTGCATACGATGCTTTAAATCTTCATATTACTTTTCGATTTCTTATGATTAGACTAACTGTGAATCACTGTCGCATTATTCGTATTATAAAAAAGGGCACTTCTCTTTTCTTTGCATTCATCTTTCTGCATCTCCTTGCAACACATGAGCACTTCTTCACTCACACAACTCTTTAACCATTTCTAATTTTCACAACTTCCCTCCGCCAAGCAACAACTCCCTTCTTCTTCTTTAAACATTCATCATGGCACCCTCACGCACTGTTCGAGGACGTATCAGGCAGAAGATGAAAGTTAAAGCAAGGGCTCGCACTACCCAGTCCAGAAGCACATCTGTCGCCTCAAGCAACCGCAAGAGGAGCTCAACAGCTCAGGAGAATGATCGAATCAAGAAGCGACAAAAGCCTCAGCCAAGCCAGAGCAGACAGAAGGTCGAAGCACCGCTCCTCAAAGATTTCAAGAAGCCTTATGGCATCCCCAAAGGCCAGTTCGCTTGGGGGCCCCGTGAGCCAAGCCCAGAAGAAGAGTCCTTCGACGAGGATGAGACTGCGCGTCCTCCTTCTGTGCCAAATGCCTTTCACAGGTATGGGCGCTCTGGTCGAGAAGCGAATATCATGATGCGAACATTCAACATCAATCCTCTTCCTGTTTCTGGCCCTAGTCGTTCCCCTTCTCCTGGCTTTTCTGACTCTTTTGATTCTCCTACTCCTGAATCGCCAGTTGTGCCCCGCATGAGATACAAACAGAAGGAAACCAAGCCCTGTGGCCTGATGATCCTGCCCGCCGAAGTTCGAGAGGAGATCTACCGCGGTCTTCTCGTATCTCACAAGCCGATCCCAGTCTACGATGGCTGGAAGCGAGTCTACCAGCGCGAGAAGCCTGGACTGCACATCAATATCCTCATGGTAAACAAGAAGATCTTTATGGAGGCGAGTGGTGTCCTCTACGGCGAAAACACCTTCTTATACCGCCTTCGAGACATGCCTGGTCGGTCCATGCAAATGTTTAACATCCAAGGCCTTGCCGACCACGATCTCTACGCTCCGGGGCCCGATGATGAGGAGTATGTCCATGAAAGCTTCTTCCGATCTCCATTCGAACCAGCTCATGAGCCTGGGACCATCAACATCGAGAAGTATGCTCGCTACTTCCGTTACATCACTGTTCAGGCCGACCACAACCGCTATTCTGCTGACACGCAGGAGTTCATGGCCACTGCCATCAAGACGTTTGCCCAAGCGCCGGGTAAGACCAACATTCATACTCTGAGCATCGTCATCAGCCCTCGCTACATGGACGGCAAGTTCACTTTTGTCAACTTCTTTGAGGCCAACTCAGATCTCGTCATGGCACTGAAGGCGGTATGTTGCGAAGTCCTCCGCATCCGAATCTGGAACAAGTTTCTCAACGACGGTATGGGCTCTCCTTGCACCGAGCTCGTTCTTCGCGCCCACCAGTTGCGCTTCATCAAGAACCTCGAACAGCAGAAGCTCGAGGGCGAGAGCGAGCTGAAGAAGGGTGATATTTGGAAGGGAGACATCAAAATGCACAGGTTCCGCTTCAGACGACTCTGCGATATCAACAAGAGGTTAGCGCGACTCAAATCATCTGTGCTTAAAGCTTGCAAGAAGCATGTCCAGGGCCATATCATCAAGCAGCGTGATGTCAAGGATGCGCAGGGAGGGGATGAAGAGGATGAGGAAGAAGAAGGGTTTTACTTTGGCCCTTACGAAGGCGAGAGCCAGGATGAAGACGTTCCGAGCGACAATGATGATGACTCGGACTTTGAGCCCGTTTGAGATGAGAAAACTTGCTGAATCACACCAAGGCCCCGATAGAGCGTGCATGGAGATGGGAAACGGGAGAATCATAGCTGAAAGGGGCACAGCTCGGAACATAGGGCAAAAGGCTTAGGAAAATGTTTGGGTCGATCGAGTTGCTCAGTCAGATGGCTTGCAGTGAAATAGCTTGGACTTTTCAATCAATTATGCTTTCGGGGTATTGCTTCATCTATGTTATATACCTTGAAACTCCAATGATATGCTATTCATGTTGTTGAAATCTTGATCCGCTCCACCTCTAATGTTTCTGTGTCAACTAACACTAGCTCCTTTGTTTCCGAAAAAGTTGGCACAGTGATAAGTCTCACTGATTGACCCTCGGGACCGTGGACAACCTTGGTTGAGAATTGCGGTTGGTTACCGACAAAGTAGAGGTGCGGGCATGTTTGCATGACGAAAGGATCATCCTCCTGGAATGGATAACTCCCTGGGAAATATATCAGCTACAGAATGTCGGTAGGTTGAGGAATGTGTACTTACAAAGAGTATCAGGAGCGGTTGGGGCACAGCATCGCCAACGGCACATGGCCTCCATCATGCCAAGACGGTCATCGCTACCGACGTACTTGAACACATCGTCGACGTTTTGACCACCGGTACCTAGAACACGCCATCCTTCAAGCTCAGCCTCCCAGGGGTTCGTAACAGTGTCAAACCAGCCTGGTTTAGTCGCTGGGGCGGCCGGATCATGGGTATATGCTCGTGCTGAAGGGAACATGGCCGGGTGAACAGGTTGCTGCGGGTAGCTGGCGTTTGCAGGGTCCTGGCTACCGGGGAGCATTGTGACGGGGATAGATGGGAGGAGCTCAGCGACGAAAGCATCGAAGAGTTGAGAGGGGAGCGGATTGTATGCACTTGCGTCGTAACCATACTTCTTCTGCCCTTTCTTCTCTGGGAGTGCTTCGTCTGCAGCGGCTGGTATGCGGTCTGTTGTTGAGATGGAGTTTCCGGCAATGATAAGACGGCTAATGTGAGAGACATCGACTTGACTTGAAGGGCTAAGGGCTTCACCGAGCAAGTATTCCAGAAGAAGGTCAAGCTCAAGAGCGTATGAGGCATCGGTACCTGAGAAAGACAAGCCGGACACAATAGCAATCTTGTTGCCCTTCTTAGTCTCAGAGGCATCAGCCATATCCTCATCTTCATCCTTTGCCTTGCTTTTGCCGGCCTTATCTGAAGGTTTTGAGAGACTCCAACGTTCAGGCTGGGGAGGCAGGTCGGGGAATTTGATGTCAATAATCTCAAGCTCGCCATTGGCATTCTCGGTGCCCATAACTCCGATGATGCATCCTGTCACGAGTTGAACGGTCTTGAGCAGATCACCAACTAGCCTGATACGACCAGACTCGTCCTCCAACATGACCTGGTCGTCTTCGGAGAAGTATTTCGGTGTTGAGATGGGAGCAGAGATCCAGCGCTATAGACTTGTGTTAGCTCCTGGTGTTCAATAGTCAAAGAAAAGAATTGTCGTACATCCTTGGACACATCCTCCAGAATATTCGGCTTCAGGGGCATCTCCATATATACGGTGCCAGTCACCCAACATAGCTCTCCCTGGCGAACGTCGAGCACACGCTCAACCTTCTGAGCTTCCTCACCGCCGATAGTTGTACCAGACCAAGCGGTAGCGGCGACTTGATCGACAGCTGGTTTGATCTTGGTGAGACGCAAAAAGTACATATCGCCATATTGCTGCTTGTAGGAGCGCTGCTTGTCAAGGGCAAAGGACTGCAGGGGCTTGTAGGACGAGGTGCTTCGAGAGGGGACTTCATGGGCGGCATCTCTGTGGCATTGAGTTAGTCGTATTCTGAAGGTATGAGGTGATGATTGTTAAAGCTTACGATGGCTTCTGGAGGAGACTGCCCTCGACGTCCTCAAGGGTCACCATCTTGAGTGGCCCTGGGATGGGGAGAGACGATGATCGAGGTTACTGTGGATATGATTGAACCAGGGTGCCTTCAATCAAGTCTCGTATGTAACTTTGACCCGGAGTATCAAGATGTTGTCGATATCTCGGTTGTTATGGCAGCAATTGACTTAGTTCAAAGTCGAAGCCCCGTAAGGAAAACGCGTGCGGGAGCTTGACCCGCGTTGAACGCGAATTTCTGGCGTAAAGTGGCTGGGCAACGGATAAGGGTCAGCTGGAGCTGGCGCTGGAGCTGGAGCGGAAACAGAGCTTCCTTTTAGGGAATGACGTGCTAGATCTCAGGCGGTGAGTCCACTAGACTATGGCGGGGTTCACTCTGGGCTCTCATGTCCATTCAGACCCCGCCATTCCCGAGTCTGAGGTGACTCGTCTCGTCTGATGGGAGGGGGAAATCTCTGACTCGTCTTTGTCATGACATCCACCATTCAGGTCTCCCGATTCTAAATAATCTGATAAACCCGAGATATTTTCTATCTTGTTTTTATTCCGCTTCTTCCAATACCTCCTTCGTCCTCCAAGCTTGGTCGTTCTTAAGAATACCGGCGAAACTCCTTCTCAGCGTCATCACTTTTTCTTACACCATTCATCATGACTCCTCCTCCTAAGCCTCCTCGTGTCGAGGTCAACAACCTCTCATACACGTTCCCCGACTACTCAACTGGTATCAAGAATATCACTCTCGACCTTCCTCCCCGGTCACGCACCCTTCTGATTGGTGCCAACGGTGCTGGTAAGACGACTCTGCTTCGTCTCCTTGCTGGCAAACGTCTTGCACCCAGCAACACCATCTCCATCTGTGGAGTTGATCCTTTTAAGGAGAGCCTCGAAGGAGTCACTTATCTCGGTCTCGAATGGGTTCTCAACCCCATTGTCCGTAATGACATTGGCGTCAATGAGTTGCTTCGCTCCGTTGGTGGTGATGCTTACCCGGACCGCCGAGATGAGCTTGTGGCCATGCTTGATGTCGACACCAACTGGCGCATGCACGCCGTTTCTGACGGTGAGCGTCGTCGTGTTCAGCTTGCCATGGGTCTCTTGAGGCCTTGGACTGTCTTGCTTCTTGACGAGATCACTGTCGACCTCGACGTCCTGAGCCGTGCTGAGTTCCTTGGGTGGCTCAAGAATGAGACGGAGATTCGAGAGTGTACTATCGTCTACGCCACTCACATCCTGGATAACCTTGCTGGTTGGCCAACTCACCTCGCTCACATGCACCTTGGTACCGTCAAGGAGTGGGATGAGGCCGACAAAATGCTTGCCACCATTGACGGCACCGTCGGTGCCTCTGGTAACAGTCGTCTGGGAGAGCTTGTTCTAGGCTGGCTCCGAGATGACTTGAAGGAGCGAGGACCCCGAAGCAACACTAAGCGCGGCCCTGAAGGCAAGACATACGGTTTCGGTGGTATCCAGATTGGTGGCTATGGCGATGAGTCCAAGCCCCGTCAGGAATAGATATGCGCTGGTGAGCTTATTCTGGAGAAATAACATCGAGGGATTCTTAACAATCGCCTCGAATCTCATTTGTTTTCGGTCTGGAGTTCGGAAAGACGGATGGCACTCAACTGCATTTTTTCGGCGTGGGATAGCGACAAAAGGAAGACGGTGGCAATATGGCACTCATGCATGGCGTTCGATTTGACGGGAAACAGTCCTCAACCCTGTATTCTACGGCGTTTGATCTTTTTCAACACTTCATGCATGATGATGGATGGGAATCTGGTGATGGGGGTTTGCTTCATATACTGTTCTTGATACCCTGTATTTCAACCAAGGGGACATAGACTTTGGTCGCCTTCAACTAGACAAGTCTTATTATCAATCAAAGATACTAAGGATGGCAGATCCATCTGATATCTAAACATTAGAATGACTGCGACGCTGTTGGTCTTGTGCTTCCCTCGCCGTCTATCAACCTTCTCAGAACTGTCATGGTGTTCTTCAACAGATCCGTGATGCCTGCAAGCTCCTTTGCGCTTAGCGTTTCCAGCACCTTGATCCGATAATCCTGCCATGAGATCTGTAACCCTCCGGAACTTGCCAGACGTCCAAGACTGCTCTGTGTAGCCGGTCCCTCGTGTCTAATACGCAAGGACTCATTGATATCGATCCCGGCATCCTCAAGACTCTGGATACATCGCGTGCTCTGCAAACACAGAAGTGGTGAGTACGACAATGAGAAGAGCGAGGCGAGAGTATAGCCCTTATCGATAGAAGTCACGTAGGACGACAAGACAGGAACAAGACTTCGTGGAATCATACAGCCGTGCGCATTGGGGTCGCTGTCAGTAAACGCCCGGCCACGCCAGAAGCAGTTGCACATGTCCATGAGAAAGCCATTGAACAAGCTGACGAAAACTCTATTGTACGACGACGAGTCGATGCGGTGACTTCCATCACGACGCGGCTTGGTCAGCATGGCCATCTCGAAGCCCTTTTTGTAGCAGGCGAGGATGGTACAGATACGTGATACGATGGCCGCGGAACTGCTGAAGAACAGTATGTAGATGAGGAATGAAGGGGGCAGCTCGATACGGATGTAGTGCTTGAGGGCTTCGTGACTGACGAGTCGGGCGTTTTGCTCGTAAAAGTCGAGGACGGCAGAACGGGCGGAGATGGAGGTGGATGTTTGGGCGAGAGTGAGGGCTAAAGGGTTGACATGCTGGATTAAGGCGGTAATGATTTCGCTGGCGTTTTCTGGGATAGGGTCGCTGGATTCAAGGATGACTGTCCAGTGATGAAGGAGGTTTTTATACAGAGCGAGGAGAACCAGTTGAGATTCTGGGGTATTGTCAAGCGTTGCGGCTTCAAGTGGTTGGAAGACATGTTGGTATAGTTCTGCTGGGGGTTAGTATTATGAAGTAATAGGTAGCGGATAGGATTAACCTTTGAAATCCAGCAACGGGGAATAGGAGAGGACCTCAAATAAAGAGTCACGGCGTCCAGAGCCGTCCCAGAGTGGGAGGAAACGTGCAAAGAAGTTGAGTAGAAGTGGAGGGAGATTCTACTCTTGGTTAGATAGAGTGCCGTACTAAGCCCATGCTAGAAACAAACCTTGGTGGATACGACATAGTCTCGAAGAATATCCAAAATGTCAAAGAGAATGGTTTCGTCCGCGTCGCCATCAATGACATCCTGAAGAACGGCATTGAGCCAGTTTGTTATCCTCTGATCAGACTCGGCGCTCGGCCGCAACAGCATAAGCTTCTGGAGCAAAGGGTCTGCTAAAACGGCGACTAGCTGGTTGGGAAGCTCAAGTTTGTCCAAATTTTTTACGAAGCCAGTGGCATTCTCGATCTCTTCCAGAGTAACCGCATCCTGACATCTCCCGTTAGTGACCATCACCTGCAGCCTTAATATTAACTAACCTCTGTCACATGAGATGTGTGGACTAGCGGAATCGTTTTGTTTCTAGCGCTGCGGCCAATAGGTCGGTGGACACGGAAGCCATCTCGAGGTCGTGATGCGCCTTCTTGAGCTTGTTGAAGGTGTGCTTCTTGAATCTCGTCCAGTCTTGCTCGCCATAGCGGATCAGGGTGCTAGTCAAAATGTTAGCTTTGGCTGACATGTAAGGCCATTGGAAGAAATCCACCTTGAAGGAGGATGCTTTGCCTCGAACCGCCTGTCCTACAATAACTTCGGGGTAGTAATCCTTGAAAACTCTGAGAAGACCAATTAAGCAAGGGTCATTTCCAGTTTGCCTCGAGAGGTTGAGTCTGAATTGTGTGAGTCGACCGCCAAGAGCTTGTGAAAGGGAGTCTTACAATGTCTGGATTCGAAAGGGTCGGACGTGTTTGCGCCGTGTGATGAGAGCAAGAAGATGACTTAGGTGAGGTCTGGGTCGAGTTAGTAGGTAGTCTCTGGAAAAGCAGTGTAGGCTTACCGAGTAACTGCTGTATCGAGAAGATTAAATAGAATAGGGTATGCTTGTGAAAGCACTTGTGGTGAGTCCAATGTGTGGTGTACGGTAATGAGCCACTTGAGGAGAGCTGCTTGGAGGGTTAAGGACGGTTTGAGCGTTCCGTGGCCGAGACAGGAGACCACTCGAAGAGTAGACTCTCGAGATACTGGGGCAGCGGGATAAAGATTTCTAATGATGGCGGCTTGACTTGCTTGGTCAAGGTGGTTCGGTGTTGTGACGAGGGTGATCAGATGGTCAAGTGTCTCAGGCAAAAGACCCCATTCATAGGTGAGAGAAGTGAGATTGGCAACAGTAGGTTTAATATTTGTTGCGCGCGATTTGGCAGGTACTTTGGATGCTAGATATACTATGAGTATGGTTTTCGCAAAGGCTTTGACTGGTGTTACCTTAAACTCACATTCAATAACATCGCCCATGAGGAGACGAATCTCTTCATGACCCGCCGAAGCGGGATCTATATCTGTTTCCATTCGCTACTCAGGGAAGAGCCTCTCGTGTGTTTTTGCTGTTACTCGAGATGTTGTTCGGTAACTAACAAGGGCATACGGATATGCGAGCGCCGGATCGGAGCGGAAGCTTGGGGTGAGTGTGAAGAGTGGGACACTCCGGGAGACGCGTCGGCCAAAGAAGACGCGTTTTCGGATTTCGGAGGATAAAGTGGGTCTATCTCGGAGTGGGTCCCAAGCGTGTGTCTCCGTCTGTATGGAATCACGGACTTCGACGAGGTTATAGACAGAGGAATAGATGTCGGATAACCTCATTTGAGTTGCTATCGGAGTTGTCTTGGAATATACACAATTGGTCAATGCCTATATTCGATTGTCAGTAGCCCTGTAAGGTTCCCACTACACACCCCCATTCATCTACCACTCCAGTCTTGTTACGTTCTGTATAGTACAACTAAAATTCGTGAGGCGTTTGACAGATGGAGATGTGTGAAGCTTAATTTGACCTCAATTTGGAACGACAGGGTGGTTGTCGAAATTCTATCCCTAGTGTTGTCTAGAGATTCTCCCATTGTTTTCGGAGTCCCAGTACCATAGGCTAGTACCGGTAGCTGTCTCAAATTCCTTCTGGCGATCATTTGCCGCGGCATAAATAAAAACGACCTTGAGCCGTTAAATGGATAATTTGAGTTGCATCGTGCAGATGGCGGTTGATCTCAAAAGCTTGTCCAGCCATTAACCGATGACGACGGGCCGTTCCTGCCAACCTACCTACCTATTTAAGGTAGGTACTGTACTGTACGGGTATGAATGCCGTGACTACCTATCCAAAGCAAGTACTATCTAGGTGTTGTGCTCTCTTGCGTACATAACGGAAGCTACAGTTCCTGGGTTCTTCCCTTCTAAAATCTGTCGGCCATAAATAGTCATTTCTCATCTTCCTCATGACTTCTTGTTCCCTCTCGTCTCGTCTCTTCTCGTCTCTTCTCATCTCATCTCATCTCTATGTGATGTTGGCTTAATGCAGCCATCACGGCACTATCCGTTAGTCTTTGTTTCCATACTCTCGATAGGTTGATCAAAGCCAGCCATGGCTGACGACAGGCAACCCACTTCGAACGAGCCCCCCTACTTATTGCACTCAAAAACAACATCTCTGTGCGGCCAAGCTTCCCTTCTGACCCATACAACGACTGCCGACCCCCCGCATATCAGGACGATCTCGTTACTTGCTATGCATTTTTGATCCTGGAAAGAAAGATGCCGTCCGGCAAACAACTTTGCCCAAGAATGTCTCCAACACGCCACGATGGTCCGTTGACCAACAAATCCTTCACTTGTTGACATCCTTATCATTCCTTTTTCTTCAGACAGGGGTCAAAGTGGAATGGATCGTTATTTCCCAGGTCGTCCGTCGCTAACGAACGATGCGCAGCCTCCCGGAACTTGCTTGCGCCTTGAATCCTTCACTGGCAACAGCATTGAGTCATGGCAAACGCGTTCTACTGCACCGCGCTGAGTCTAACGCCTAGGTCCTTTTCTTTATCCATTCATGCTACTGCAAATTGCTTCCCCCGGCTCTGCCGACCTGCATCTTCGTGTCACTATCGGGCAGCCTCTTGCAGACGCGGTTTGAACCCGCCCTCGCCATCATTACGGATCCTCGCCTTCGGCAATCCCATTTCGTCAATCTTGATTCCCACACAGATGTTCTCTCCGCCACGACATCCAACCGGGCTTGGCCGAGGCTGATGTTTTTGGCCTGGTAACCCTGCACATCCTAGCAGCTGGAGAGACTGTGTAGCCCTGGCGCTCCAAGGCGGCTGATTGCTGATACCAATTGATGTCGCAGTCTTCGTCCCATCTGACCCCACACTCATTTAAACCCTCCTCCCGGCAGTCTGGAGTCTGGATGGTCAGAATTATAGGGTCCCATGAGACACCGTACAGATTGTTGTCGTCACAAAGGCCGCATTTATAGAATACCTGTTTGCTTGCCTGTCAGTTCAGTTCAGTTCAGTTCAGTTCAGTTCAGTTCAGTTCGAACGAATGGGCGGATTTTCCTTTTCACTCTTTGCCATCTTATCAAACTAGCATCGTCCCAAATTACAAGTGTTCAACTTATTAAGCCCCTCTATCCTTACGCGTTAGGACCAGCTTCAACCCTTGGCTCTTGATTTGCGAAGCCCTCGAACAAGTTCAAATCCAATCGCACATCTTAGCCGCCACACTTGACACCGTTTCTTAACGTCTGGACTTTGTCATCCTTTTTCGAAAGCTGGTTCATGCCTAAGGAGGTTGGGTGCTTGTGGGGACCGCACACTTAGCCGAGACAAGCAACTTCATCAACAGTTGAGATCGGCCATGTAACTGTATCGCCAGTCTTGAAATTCCGCACAGCTGCAAACCATGTCAGACACACAAACCCATAGCTCACCAGCTACTTTGCTATGGGATCATCAAGACTTGATTCCTCTTCAGAAGAATTTAGGTGATGAAGATCTGATTCTACTATTGACTCCCGCTGCTATTCCTCTGGACCCAAGTATTAACAGCGCGAGCGATCCTTTCGAGCCCCTCGGTCAGGCACTTGCTCAGACGCACCCTTGGATTCGTCATGTTCCATATACTAAGGAGCGTGGCATCACCGGTATTCACGTGGCATTTATCAAGAGGGCACGAGTTGTGATCTTCGTGCTTAGTGGGTTCTCATCAGATGAGGGTGCATTTCAACTAGAACTCGCAGAGGTAACTCGAGAAGTGTGCGAAGAACGCCCCATAGCCGTTGTGGCCTGCTGCGAAGTTCCCGAAAACGAAGCCCACGAATACGGGTTTCAAACCATACTACAATGTCCTGGATATTTTGCGACAGATTTACAGGCCATCGCCGCCCTTTTAACAAATGAACGAGTAGCGGCAGTTGATCAACCAACAATCGACGACTCTACTCCCCGGCCAGCCTGGCCACTTCTGGCATGGGACTACGACAGGGACCTTTCAGAGACGCATGCGTTATGGGAAGCAGCTTTCCCTTCCAAATTTCACTTAAGTCGCTCAACCCTTGGTTCTCTTTTAAAACGCGATGGTTATGCGATGCATTATATCGTTCGGGAGCCCCAAAGCGGGAAGGCTGTTGGGTTTTGCGCAACATTTACAACATTTACGGACAGTAGTGGTGATCGACTAATTGGATCGATAGCCGCCATCATTGTTCACCAAGACTTTCAAGGCCGAGGGATAGGGCGCATGCTTCACGATGAAGTGGCGAGCAAACTCAACAAGATTCGAGGCGTGGGCATAATTCAACTTGGCAGCACATTTCCGAGGCTACTATACGGTCTACCGGCTCCCGTAAGCAACGCAGAGTGGTTCAAGAAACGAGGGTGGAATCTGAAGGAACTCACACCTGGGAATGGTCGGCGGGTGGTAGATTGGATCCTGAGATTCGCTGACCATCCTGTCCCTGATCTGGCGTCCGCTGGCTTATCGTTTAGACCGTGCCAACTCTCAGACTACCAGCAGGTGATCGAGATGGCAAACAAAGAGTCTCAGAAGAGGTTTGGGTTTGGATGGTATGATCAATATGCCAAGACTATGGACAGCTCTCAAATGAACGACGTTATTGTTGGACTCGAAGGAGACAATCTGGTTGCAGCCGCAATCACATATTTTCCCAACAATGGAAGCCCATGCGGTGCAGATATCCCGTGGCCGATCGCCATAGGACAAGGCATTGGAGGCGTCTCATGCATTTGCATCAAAGGTAAGTTGTCCCTTGGGATGTGAATTATGCTGATCGGATATTAGATGACGACCCAGACATGGTTAATCGGAGAGACTCTGTGGCAACTAGATTGCTCTTGGCTTGCCGTCAGACCCTGAGCGAGAGAGGGATGGTGGGAATGTTTGTTGATGGCAGTCGATCGGATGAGAACGTGTTACAATCTCTAGGTAAGAAAGAGCGTCTGGCTTTACATCAACTACAATGGCTAACTATGGACGTTCTAGGGTTCTGTGAATGGGCAGAATATAAAGAGGTTTGGCGCAAGGTCTGAACACAAAAGATGGCTGCCCACCAGATGCTACGCAACGCAAACACGAAATCAACTGACTCGTCTAAACAACTATCTTGATGAAGAGGAAATTGGTTCAACTAAGGGTAGCCCTAAACAACAATTGGGAGGCCAGGTTCGACAATTCCAATCCCAAACTTCAGCTCCAAGCCAGCACATCGCCCGGTGATTTCTTGTACACTTTCTGTGTAAACCACAACTTCTGTGGTATGTCCTTCGTTCACCCGAACGTCACCTTTACTGCATGCTTAGGTCCTCTCGTCTTGGATGGCCTCACACATCATCAAGATGCGTGCCCAGCAAGTAACAGTATACCACCCTGTCTGACGGCCCGTTTCTTTGAGATGCATTAGCTCAGCTTGCGCCAAGACACGATACCATAACAGCATGCGCAGATAGCTCAAATGAAAGGCCATACACGGCGTTTCTAAAACATCACTAGTCCTAGTTCCGTCAGGATCAGGCAGGGGGGTTAATTCAAGCCAAACAAAGCTCAGCGCACTGATTCTACGTAGTAGCATTTCAGCGGTCGGAGGATCCCATAGACCCTCATCTGTAACTTCACGGCACCGCATTGCTGGTATAAATTACCCAATATGGAAACACGTTCAGCGGTCTAGAAGACCCATGCCATGGACTTGGCCCTGCAGCAACCTGCATGGCTGGCTGACATGTCATAACAGGGTCACCATCCTCAGGCAACTACTCGCAACAATTTACACACTTCGTTCGAACGTTACCATTTAACACGACGCTTCTCCATACCCTACTTTCATTCTCGATTGATTATAGGGTATTGTACAGTCTCGCGTATACCAGCGACTTCACATAGTAACTGTTTTCAATTACTTGCTGCCGCTAGTGACTGACAGACGAAAAGCAGGGGAGAGAGGAGAGGAAAGAATACCGAAACCTGCCATTTTCACCCAGACATCCGAGTTTTGAAAGCCTGTGATACCCAAAGGCGCCAAGTGTGATCGGCTTGCAGTGTTTTCCATCGCCCCCACGTTGCTTCTGCGAGGTTACCAGTTGATACAAGCATGTTCCGGGCTCTATTGGCGTTTCTGCGGATGTCACCTCCTCAAAGCCATCACCCCTTTAAGAGAGGAACTGCATACCGTGGGTCTTGTGTTACCATCATCGTATGCCGCCCAGCCGAAGTTTTTGCCGTCAAACAGAATCCTTGTCATTTTTACTTTTCCTGGATCAGACATTATCCATCATGCCCGCACCTGCCACACTTGTGTAACAATCAGCTTTGTTGGGTTGTCAACATCCCTCTCATGATGAGCCCATTTAGGCTAACAACCATCCCAGATGGTCCTGCAGGTAGACGGATTGTGGCGATGAGACGTGGAACTGGACCAAACAGATTCGGGAGTTCAATATGCGGACCAAGCAAACTGGGTAATGGTTACACAGCAGCTTCTCAGCAATTGCGACGTCGTACAAGAACGACATAAAAACGACAATTTATGCATCGGCTGATCAGGTCGGATGAGATTCAAAGACATGAATGCGTAAGCACAGGTAGGCTTCTCGAGATGTGATTTCTCAAAACGATCAACCGAACCACCGAGTCCTGGATCTTGGTGATATATTGATCCCTATGGAGCCATGCAGCAACCCATAGCGTATGTAGCGGACTTTCGTAGTCTAAAGATCTTCTACTTCGAGCGAAGTACAGCTCGAGGGTATTGCAAAGCAGAGCAGTAAGAAAATAGAGAGGAAAAACAGATTTGAAACAAGGATCTGGTAGACAAACATCAAGTTTAGACCCAAAGCAATGGCTTTTTATAAACCCCTCCCCATGATATCCTCAAGTAAACAGACGCCTCCCACACCTTTTTTGATAGCAAATATTTTCGCAAGATAACTCCTTTCATCGTTTTCCTCATCTCATTCAATTCAATATCACATTGCTCAAGCCCATTTGGAGAAATCGACAGTGTCGGTGTGCGAGTCTTGGCCGTGCAATGTCCCAACCTCAGTGTCATTGGTTGTAGTAGACGACGACAGCATTGAAGACCGGTGTGATGTCTGCTCGCTTGTACTCGTGAAGAAGGTGGCCACGCTTGTGCGACGCAGGCTTGTAAAACTATCGCGCACAGTGCTCGATGGCCGCGAAGACGATGTATCCGGCAGAAGCTGCTGCTGTGGGTGCGACGGCGCTGCGCTTCCGAGAGACGAGGTCTGCGAGGCTGACGGCGTCAGTTGCCCAGACTTAGACGGCGTGTACTTCTCACGGAGCCGTTTGATGGCACGTAGACGACTCCTCCATGAGCTGACATGCTCTCCGCCTTCACGATTAGCCCATACGTGAGAGAACACAGAGGCATTGAGCGCCAGCAGACGGATTAGGCCTGGAAGGGCCTTTAGAGAGACCATCTTCATCTCGGAGGCTGGAGAAATTTCAGGGAAGCCCGGTTTGCTCAAGACCTGAACACGATAGAAAGGCTGGCTATGCTTCGAGCTGTCTCTAGCAGCAATGAATGAGGCCCGCGACGCTGGTGTAATGACGATATGAACAAAGTTGAAGTCGCCTGGGAATGTATCAAACTTGAAAGGCAAGCCCGAGTCATTAAAAACGATGTTCACAAAGTCGTTACCGATGTGGCGTTTCTTCATGGTGCACCGTGGATCATGTTCTAAGTTAGTGGGCATCTGCGTCGTAACATGGAAAACGATTTCGGTAACACGGTCACGCCAGCAAAAAGTATACTGCCCGTCAGTGTCGAATTCGCGATCAAGCCCATGAGTATTGAACGTGGCTCCCTTGAGCTTGGTCAATGTACCGAGGTTGTTTAGAAACTCCACATAGTCACTACTACCAGAAACATTGCCAAGAATTTCGACTTCGTCAGTCTGACCTTCTCCGATATAAATGACGCCGACTTTGTGGCCGTCAACAGTGGAGCTTCGGTCAAAAACTCGGATGGCTCTGTCGACAGCATCGTCTTCGGGAAGCGGGATAGGTCGTGCTAGATCATGGCCCTGGGGTATAGACGACATGAGTTGTACCAAAAGATGGCTAGGCATAATAGTGTTCGTCGAAACCTGACCTTCCCTGCTGATGTCGACATAATTCTGTGTCTGGTGAGGAGGTGGTGGATCGAATGTCTCCCGAACTGTGAATGCCGAAGTGCCTGAAGGCTGTCTCTTTACAATCTGGGCCCAGCCAGTTGTCGTAGCCTGCCTGACGGTAACAATGCTGTAGCCAACTAACCATCGCTTTTTAATGATCTCTCCAAACCGATCTGGAGTGAAGAGAGGATCTTGAGAGGACTCTTCAATGTCGGCATAGGTGTATCTTTGCATGAAATCGATCGAAGTGAGAGCCTGTTCATTATCCGTGTGGCCGTCATCTGCCTCGTTATACATGTTTCGGACAAGCCATCCAACCAAGTTGGCTCGGTCGGGGAGCTTAAGCGCAAGGAACCAAAACAGAATGACATGGTACGCCAACGCATACACGTACTGGGGTAGGTCGTCTGTTGCGCTCGGGTGGACCGCATCCGAAAGATTAAGGGTTGAGGTGGCTGGCGTGGATGGTTCGCTCGCATGACTATTCCTGTTGGACCCCTTTTTGTCCCTCACTGACTGTAAATACCGAATGCATATACCAAACACAATTTTATACTCCTCTTCCCTGAAGTTGACATATACGTTGTGCAAACGGCTTAGACAGGCCAGAAACTCGAGAATGTGGATCGAGACATGGGGTTGTGTGATAATGGTGGCCATTTTGGTCAGTAGCTGAACCAGTGACTTGCTTGTCGAGAGCGGCAACTCGTGACAGCATATAGACAAAGCGTGGATGCAACACTTCGCACTTCGTTCCCAGGTGGCAATGCCATGCACAAACGTTCTGACGATTTCGTCCTCGTCCCCTTTCTGGAAGTGATCATGGTAACTGAGAATCATAGTCAGACTGTGGAAAAGACAAATTGCCACGTCAGCACGCCTTAAGCCCGACGCATTTGGTGGCTCCTGGAAGGAGTTGGTCCGGATTTGCTCGCAGATAAGCCTTCGAAGCTCCTGAATCTGGGGGATAGTATCACTGAAGATGGCATGGTTACTTAGTTGCGCAGGAAGGTGGACAAGAACAAAGCTGTAGACCTCCCAATCGCAACCATGCAGTAAGCCAAGGACAGCCTCAAGCCAGATGGCAATGTTGATGGCAGTAGTCCCAGTGTCACCTTCTTGCTTCTCGGACTTCTCTTTCGGCTCAACTTGTTCAGAATCTGGAGCGTGAGAAACCAGAACCGGACTAAAGATGCCTGTGACAGACTCGGGTAGAGCTTCAGCGTCTGGAAGACTCCACATCTGATGGTATCGAGTTGTGTTTCCAGCACTGCCCATCAAGCCACTCCCAGCAGCAACGCTTGCAGACCGAATCGGCATTCCCCTTTCATGGGCTTGTCCTTGACTGAATGAAATGCCGCGAGCAGATCTGGATGACCCGCCGTGTTCGTTTCTCAGTAAGCGTATGGATTGTGCAGCCTCGTCGGCCTGTTTCTTTGCATGAGTCTCCGGGGTTCGACACAGGGTGGCAGCGACAAAGTTGGTCTCGAGGGTCTTTGTAATGAAGATGCGATTAGCCCAGTCAGCACGTAGCCTAAACAGGAGCTTCATGGCTGTCAACCGCGCATCCACCTCGCAGTGGTTCGACTTGGCGATGTAAACCAAAGCATGATACAGCTTAATAGACTTCGCACTATCAAAATCCATGGTCTGCACAAACATCTTGACGTAGCCTTTGGCCACCACATTTGAGGGGGTTTGTTCTTGTGACACATGATCATCCGAAGCAGGTTGAACAAATGGAATGGGAGACGCTGACGAGGATATCGGGGATTTCAGGCGGTCACCAATTACGATACCCCGTAAGGCATCAACAACATAATCAAAAAGTTCCATGTCACTGGATACCACGACTGAGACCATGAGGGACACGATACCCTCGAGGACCAGGACATCCGTCTCTTCAGCAACGTCTTGGAGAACACTCTTGGCCAAGTGAGGGATGAAGCTCTCTTCAGGATCGTCGCCTACCAAGTCTACGACTTCGTAGGCATCCATAATTGTTTCTAATGCCCGAAGCCTGATTTGTGATGAACGATCTCTGTTGCCAAAGAATCCTTTCAAAACTAGAGCCAGGTTTTCCTCCCACTGGAGATCTGAGGGAGAGCAACATCTGAATTGTTGGAAATAGTTCAAAACTGATGATGCAGTTGCATCAGGGAGAAACTGGTGGACTTCTGTAAGGAAAGAAACCACGGTTCCCCGAGGAACAAAAAGATCCGACTTTTGATTGATAAGAACGTCGAGTCGTTTTATGAGGATGGTGAGCTCCCGACCGAGCGCTTCCTCAGGCTTGTCATCTCTGGTAGGGCCGAAATCGTGGGGTTCGGGGATGGCTCGTTTGGAGCACGCTGCGGCAGCCTCAAGTATTATTGACCAATCCTCATCAATTATCAGACGGTGCATGTGGCCGCCTCCATCGTCAAACAGAGCGTTGAGGAGTTGCAAAATAGCAGTCAAGGTTTTAACGGACGTGGCACTTCTTGCAATAGTAGCAAGCCCATCAGCCAGCAAGGCGAAAGGGACGCCTGGGTAACCATTCTCGGGGCTCTTAGATAAGATTTTCTGCAACACTGCCAGGGCTCCTCGTATCTCCCGGTGGACGTCCTTCTCCTTGGCCCCGTCGGCCGGGTTGTTCCGTAGGATATCCAGTAGGATACGAATAGTCGCCTGTCCATTATGACTCTTGAACAGATTTGAAAGTGTATGCCAAGAGTCTTTTTGTAAGCTTCCCACCATACAATAGATAGAGCTGAGTACTTGGACACAGCCTTTGAGCTTCTCCTCAGGAATTGACCCAAACGTGACAATAGCATCGATGACCGCTATACTCGATCTAAGGTCTTCTTCAACACTGGTACTCATGCAGATGGCGAGTAGTCGATCGATCAGCCCGTTCACGGCAGATTCATCGGCGTTGTTGAAGCTAAACTTGATGACATCGATGAGAAAATTGAACAGCTGAGCAAGGTTTTTCTCTTCACCAGAAGCTACCGCACGGTTTCGCGAAGGGCCTTTTGAACTCCGAGACGCTTTCCGCCGAGCTGTGCGTACCACATTGTATGATTCCCAAAGCCAATTAGTCAACAGGGGAACAAGCTCGTAGTCAAAGCCAGTCAAGATTCGTCCTCTCCGGGTTAGGTCTACGAGGGCGGCCAATTGCAAATGGAAATCCTCTGAGTTTGCGGGAGCTGATAAGGTCGTGAAGTACTCTTGGCGCTCGAGGTCGGAGGAAGCATCATGCTTGACGCACTCTGTCAAGAGTTCCCAGCCAGCTGTTCGAGCCGTGGTAGGTTTTGCGGGGTCGATAAGATCCTTTGCAGCATACCAGATATCCAGGACAGGGTTCAGGGGATACTCGGCGATTGCATATTTGAGCGAGTTGGCGGCAGCGATACGCTCGTTGGGAGAGCCGTTCTTGAGAAGCTCGAAGGACTCCATGTGACTCGAGGATAGTCCTTGTGGCGGTTTTGTAGAGGAGGCCGCAAGAGGAGCATGGACGAACTCAGCAGTCGGCAGAGCGGTGGTGGACGATGGCGATGCTATTGAGGGCGATGATTTGGAGAGCTTGGAGCTTGTTAGGCCCCGCAAGACGTGGGCAAGGCCACCCTGGCGGGACGTATCTGGCGACGATGGACCATCTCCTGGCTGCAGTGACATGTGCTCGTGTGAATTCTCGTTGGCGTCTGGGTGACTAAGTGAGGCTAAGCGGCGCAGCATGTTAGCAAAGGAACTGAGACCCGTGTGCTGGAAGCTTCGTCATCGGTAAGGCAGATTAGGTTGGTCGATGTGAAGCAGAAAAGAATATAAGGCGAGCAAAGACCATCGACGAAAAAGTGGTGGATAGACGGGATATCGACCGGGCTCAAAGGCTCAACAGGGTGATTAGACGAGACAATGTGGGTGCGACGGACGGAACGGCGTCTCGGATGCAGTGTGCTGTGTGCTGTGCAGATGCAATATGAACAGACGATGCAAGCGAGTCTCACCGGCGAAACATGTGCTACCTAGGCCTGAAATGGGCCTGTGGGAGGTTGTATATATATACGGAAAGAGATGTGGTCATTAAAAGGTCAGGAGACAAAAGCTGTAGATGACGTCGAAGCGTGCGTGCGCGAGATGGAGGTGTGGTTGTGGTGTTGAAGTCAGGGAAACGAAATAGCAATAGCGATAGCGATAGCGCGGAGGTGGACGGAGGTCCGTTATGGCACCACACGGCGGGGCGAAAGCTGCCAGGCGGACAGATCGGCGGGAGAGAAACCGGAAGGCGCAAAAAAGGCAGCACGGGCTAGCGCATCAGGCGATTGATCATTAATTGGTTGCGGCAATGGACGTGTAAAGCCACGAGGCTGGCAAAACGACAAAAGACTGAAGAGAGGGGAGGAAAAGCTGGGAAGAGACGAGGGAAAGAGGTTGGAAGGTGATGGTGAGAGAGTTTGCCGCTGGGAATGACCACCTGAGGGTTGATACAACCCAAGACAATGACAAAAAATGCATGTACCTGCAGGGCAGATCCAACAAGCAGGGTTACCTCTTATCATGTACTTCAGCTACCTAAAGTTCAGTATCACCTTACCTAAGCCAATATTGATGACCCCCTGGTGGCTTTTCAATGGCTGCCCACAATGGGAAGCACGCGAACAGTCCAGGGATTTGCATGTACGCCATGACACCAAGCTGTAGGCGGTAAGGTACAGGAGGTCAATCGCGCCAATCCCGGGCAATAAAAGGACCCTGAGGTCAGAGAAGAGCGTACCTGCAGTCTTGGGGTTGATCGAGGTTGTATCCGGGTACATTCTTGACCAAAGGCGAGCGAGGGCAGCATGTAGCATGGTATATACTGGTTTTCAACCATACTGAGAATTAGTTAGAAGTCAAGAGCTATCATGTTCTGCTTAAATGTGGTATTATTAACATGTCCAAGGAGCTTGTCCTGCGAGAGCTTTAATATTTCTCTTGCTACAAGTTTGACTATGATAGGGATTATTTAATGTGTTTTTATCAACTCCGACAATCATTCACAGCAGCCGCGTTTGATCATGTATACGCACGCCTAGCTTTTTTTATTATCACCTGTCTGATCAATCCTTATGATGGAACTACGCAATAAGTGTTCAGTCTCTCCAGGCAGTGATACTTGAACATCTACCTACCCTTGAGTTGACAATGACCTAGTAAATGGTAAATCCATCATGCACTTATTGCGTCATACATTCTACTGAATACTCCGAAGCCCAAGCCTTTCCCTATACTTACTTAACTGCATGCTTCTAGGTTTGCTTGCTTGATTATTCTGAGGTCCGTTAGGTTGTTTACGAGCGGCTGGCCACATCTGCTAGGCAACCGGGAGGCTAACGTTTACTGGACGTTATACCGCGCAGAGCTTCCATTTAGCGTATCTAGCTCTGGAGCTCATTAAATGCAGCTCTACCTTAGCTTGTCGCTGTAGGCTTCAGGGCCATCTATTGGACCTAATCTTGCAGAGCATCCCGCCAGTGGAGGCCCAGAAAAAAATAGAGCCGTTGGGACTTTTCATTTGTTTGCTTGACAACCTACAACCTCTCAGCTAAGGTTGCAACCTCCATACTAATCTTTCTCCATCACCACCGCTTCTTCTTCCTCTTCCTCTTCTCTTTCCCTCCTCCGCCTTTTCCTCCCTAAAAGTCCCCTCCTCAACACATCCTCACCATGGCGGCCGATATTGGTCAGATTGCTCAGCTGCTCGATGCAACTCTTGATCCCACAGAGCATCGTAAAGGTACTTGATCCGTTGCCTGTCCCACCACGTCGTTGCCCCGCGATTCTGGATGCTAATAAACAATCATCACCAACAGCCGAGACGGCCCTCAAGCAAGAGTCTACCAAGCCTCAATACTCGCTCAGTCTTCTTAACATTGTCAACTCTGATAGTTTACCGCCAAAGACCCGACTCGCCGCTTCCTTGGCCTTCAAGAACTTTATCCGAACAAACTACGTGGTGCGTCTTGGCACAATTTCCTGTCCATCGACCGACCGTTTTCGAAATACTAAGTTGCGAGTTTGATATAGGACGAGGAAGGCAACTACAAGCTACCTCAGGATGAGGTTCAAGTCATCAAGGAGCGCCTCATTGGCCTCATGATTTCATCACCTGCCAACATCCAGGCCCAACTTGGTGATGCTATTAGCGTCATCGCGGACTCTGATTTCTGGCGACGATGGGATACCCTTACGCAGGTATGCTTCACTGGTGTCGTTGTTTGAAAAAGCTCATGTCTTAACACTCTTGCCATAGGAGCTCGTCAGCCGGTTTTCTGCCACAGACCCCAAGGTTAATGTCGGTGTTCTTGAAGTTGCACACTCCATTTTCGCCAGATGGCGGCCCTTGTTTCGAACGGATGAGCTCTACATGGAAATCAACCATGTTATCGAGACGTTCGGACAAGCTTTCGTTCAGCTTCTCGTGGTAAGTCCCGCTGGACGAACTCTTTGCTTGTGTCGTACTCATAGTATACGTGCTCTAGACAACCGATAAAAAGATTGCCGAGAACAATGACAAAAAGGAGGTGCTGCATGGCTGGTTCGAGGCCCTGGATCTTCAAATCAAGATCTTACACGACATGTCTTGTCACGATCTACCTCCTATCTTCGAGGAGAATCTTGGCAGCATCTCCGAACTGCTTCACAAGTACCTCACCTACTCCAACCCCCTGTTGGAGACCGACGACGAAACCGAGACGAGTATAATGGACACCGTCAAGGCTGATATTTGCGAAGTCCTAGAGCTCTTCACTGTCAAGTTCGACGATGATTTCTCCAAATACTGTCAGCCTTTTATCGAGAAGGCGTGGAACCTCTTGTCTTCTACCGGTACCGAGACCAAGTACGACATCATTGTCAGCAAAGCTCTGCATTTCCTTACTGCTATCGCCTCCTCCAACGCGCATTCTGCCATCTTCAACAACGAGGATGTTTTGACACAGATCGTGGAAAAGGTCGTCCTACCAAACGTGGCGCTTCGCGAGTCGGATATCGAGTTGTTCGAGGATGAGCCAATCGAATTCATCCGAAGGGATCTCGAAGGTTCCGACACGGACTCACGACGACGATCTGCAACAGACTTTCTTCGAAAACTCCAGGAGCGCTTCGAAGCCCCTGTTACCACAGTGGTTTCAAAATACATCAACCACTACTTGTCGCAGGGTAGTTCCGATTGGAAGGCCAAGGACACAGCTATCTACCTTTTCCTCTCCATTGCTGCTAAGGGCGCTGTCACTGCTGCGCAAGGTGTCAAGACTATCAACCCTCTCGTCAACGTTGTCGAGTTCTTCGAGCAGCACATCGCTCAGGATCTCATTAACGCACAAGGTGTTGAGCCTATTTCGAAGGTGGACGCCATTAAGTATCTCTACACTTTCCGAAGTCAACTGTCTAAGGAGCAATGGAAGGTCGCTCTGGGTCCTCTGATACAGAATCTGAACTCGGACAACTACGTCGTCTACTCCTATGCGGCTATTGCGGTGGAGCGTGTGCTATTCCTTACCGATGACTCTGGTAACGCCATGTTTCCCCGCGCTGACATTGAGCCCTTCGCCAAGGATCTCCTTGGCCACCTGTTCAAGCTCATCGAGAAGGACTCTAACCCTGCCAAGTTGCAGGAGAACGAGTTTCTGATGCGCTGTGTCATGAGAATTCTGATTGTCATCAAGGACGGTGCTACTCCTCTGCTGGACAACGTGCTGACCCATCTTATTCTCATTACCAACGTCATGAAGCAGAACCCCAGTAACCCAAGGTTCTACTACTACCACTTCGAGGCTATCGGTGCTCTTGTCCGATACTGTGCTCCCAGCAATGCTGCTCTTTTCAACGAGAAGCTATGGGCCCCTTTCCACCAAATTTTGGTCGAAGACGTTACAGGTAAGCTGAGTTATCCATCCCGAGTTGCACCTTTGCTAATGCGTTGTTAGAATTCATGCAGTACGTCTTCCAGGTGCTCGCGCAGTTGCTCGAGTCTAGCCCTTCCGAGACAATCTCGGACAACTACAAGGCGCTCCTAGGTCCCCTCCTGAACCCTACTCTCTGGGAGACCCGAGGCAACGTTCCTGCATGCACCCGTCTGCTGTCTGCCGTTATCCCTCGGGCTTCTCAGGCAATTCAGGCAGAGAACCAGCTTGAGCCTGTGCTAGGCATCTTCCAGAAGCTTCTGAGCGGCAAGAAGTCGGACGTGCTCGCCTTCGATATCCTTGACTCGATTGTCAAAACCTTTGAGCCGTAAGTTCTTATCCTATTCTATTGAAGGACATGAAGAAGAACATGAAGATTAACAATATGTCGCAGGGCTGTGCTCGACAAGTACTTCGGTACGATTCTCAGACTTGTCTATACGAAGCTTCAAGGAAACCCCGCCGACTCGTTCAAGCTGCGCTTTGTTCGATTTTATCACCTTGTGTCTGCTCGCCTTGAGGCTGGCTACGGAGCAGACTATTTCATTAAGCAGTCCAACGCGATTGAGGAGGGTGTTTTCACCAAAGTCTATCCCGCCTTTGTCCTAGGTGAGACGGAGAAACTCGCTCGCCCCGTTGACCGAAAGGTCGCAGTCGTTTCTCTGACCAAGACTTTGTGCGATTCGCAAGCATTTGCCCAACAGTTCTTGAAGGGCTGGGCCAACAGTTGCCGTAAACTTCTATCGCTCCTCGTCAACCCTCCAACCGTGGCTGCTGGCACTGGTGATGAAGTTGTTGCCGAAGCAGATGTTGACGACATTGGGTTCGGCATGTCGTTCACGGCACTCAACACTTGCAGAGCCCAGGCCAAGGATGATTTCCCCGATGTTCTCGACGTTACCAAGTGGGTGAAGGAGTACATGGTCAGCGCGAACCAACGACACGGTGGTGCCATTGAGGGCTTCATCGGCCAGCGGCTAAGCCCCGAGGAGCAACAGGCCATTGCCAAGTACATCCAATAAGACACGAGAAGTCTTCGTCACCGTTTTGGGGTGATATGTGTAAAATGTCATGGATCAGCACTGCTGTAGGAAGGCCTAGGGTGGGCTTTACAAAGGATACCAAAACCCAAATAGGGTTCGCGAATACAGTTGATTGTTTACTCGGAAGATAAAAAGCACGAAGACAGAGCGTCTCGCTAAGCAATATTAATGAAACCGTTGAAACGATGAGAGCATCTTGCATAGAAATGATTATCCCGAGGCTCGAAATCCCCAAGGGATTTGTGATGACTAATGTTATTATAATTACAATCTGTGACCGAAGCATTGTTCCTAATGGTTTCTAAGGATTAGAAGATTGTATGTTCTTGGTATGCCCCTATAATACAGTATGAAGCTAAGTACTGAGGTTATGCGAAACATTCGCATTGCGCTACATGATCATGCTTAACAAGTTGCATAAGCCCCTCACGCTGAACACCACAAGCGTGTAGGCATGCCATATCATGCATGACCCTTGAATACAAAAACACCGATCAATGCGTACAGAGACAAAAAGTCATCCGTCAACAAAAAACGCCTGGGGCCATTTACCCAATGATCCTTCATATCTCCATCATAAGAGTCGTGACGATGCATTCATTTGGTATCAAAATCGTACAATGCATGCAAGCTGCACATAAGACCGCCTATATCCACGTCTCATGCAATTGCACGCCGGCAAAGTGTAGAATCAAATCCGCCCTATACATCATCATCAAGGCTGTGGTCGTAGTCGTGGTCGTAGGATCAAGGGCTGAATAGTCGTCTAACCGTGCGAGATTTTCGTAACTTTTTAAGCTGGCGGGTTTATAAAAAGGTGCCGTCTCTGCGGATGACGCCAACACTGTTGCGCCACCCGCATCTTCCGTTGTGATCGTCCAGGTATCGGTCTCGGTCTCGAGTGGATAAAGCAGATCCTCGCGGATTCAGCGTCCCACGTGGTAGGGACGAGGGCTGGATGTCGACCTCGCTGCTTCCCCGGGAACTCCCCCCACTAGCGTTCGTCTGGACGAACAGTAAGCTGCTCGTGCTCGATAATCTTTTGGTGAACTCGGTGAAACTCAACCTTTTGGTAGCGGTGCTCGAAGTGGACAGACGCTTGTCTGCATTTGACCGTATTGAAGCATCATCAGATACCTTGCTAGGGGATGCTGTCATTTCTAACCTGGCCATACCAGCGGCCAGCTGGGGAGTGCTGTTCGTTCTTTGTGTGGGACTTGGACGGCTCTTTGCGTGCGCAGTATGTGGTCGAATTGGTGGAGATTGCTGCAGCATTGTAGTCCTCGACACAGAGGGACGACCAGATGGTGACAGCGGTGCCGGGTCACGACGATCAGCTATAAACTGTAATGCACGTTGTGCTGTAGGGGGTATCAAGGCAGGCCCTCGTCGATCAGGTACACCGCCGTATGCATCTTCATCCAAATCATCCGAATCACTATCCTCATCTTGGCTCGAGCTGTCGGACGCTTCAAAAGCACTGCGCATTGCCATTTGCTGAACTCGTTCAGCTTCTTCCCTCTGCTTTCGTTTGTCATCAGCCTCTCGCATCAACGCATCAAAACGAGCCAAAGAGCTCAACTTCTCCTCGCCTGGGACCTCTCGTTCAGAGCCAGGGATGCATCGCATCTGGAATGCCCTGTCCAGAATAGTCTCACGAGGTCCAGGCGGAGAGCTCGAGTCGATTGCCACCATGGAGGGATGCGGCGGCTGAGAGCCAATGCTGCTGCGGCCCCGGATTGGCGAACTCATCGTGGATGATCTCCCCTGAGCAGAGGTCCACCCTTCAATGAATTCTCCCTGGTAATCTCCTGTAGTATTAACAGGTGATGGCAGATCCGTTGGAAGAACTGTGGTGTAGTGCTGCCCAGGGATCGGAAAATTCATCTGCTGGATTGGAAAGTTATTGCTCGAGGGGGAAGAAACGTCGCTCCGCTTTGACCGTAAGCTGGGCGACTCGGAGCTGAATGTAAGAGGACGATCTCGAGTGGCTGTAGATTGAGTAGTGGCAGAGCTTTTATGTTGAAGACTTCGTGGATCAGAGCGGCCAGATCGATTTCCACTAGTTGGCCGAGAGAAGTAATCGGAAGGATCGCGGGACATTGACGCAAACGGGTTGGAGAATGGATTGGAGAACTGGGGCGACATTGGGCTTTCTGGACTCATCGGACTCATTGGAGATTTCCTGGAAAGGATGTTGCGCGCCCACTCATGTAAACTCAAATGGTGATCATCTGAAGGCGTACGAAACCAAAGGGTCGTTGCGCTAGCTTCTTTGCTAGATGATATGAGGCCGGCAGCACGGCTCGAACGTCGCTTTTTCTCTTTATCGGCGATAGATATGACGAGAGTGGGAAGAACAGGACCCTGCTTGCGGTGTGTGATCTGCTGAACCTGACAGTCGGTGATAGAGTTTACCGGCCATTGCTGGATTGGTTCAGTATCTTCCTAAAATCCCAAAATGGTCAGTTGAGAACGTAGGGAGGTATGCAGAGCAGTAGGCCAAGCACTACATACCTTGTGTTTGTAAATGAATAGGCAAGCTTCTTCTGTAGGTAGTTTGGGAAAAGATCTACTGCCTCCGAGGCTGTTGTTGCGACCGTTGGATATTAACTGTGATAGACTAGGGCCAACTTTGCGTCTTCCCACGACGACATATCTCAACTGGGGAGTCAATGTGGTTAGAAACGTGAAATGGAATGTATGTGCGCAGACGAAGACGAGGACGGGAATGGGGACTAACCTTCCAAACAGCTCTACCAAGAATCTGGCCCCGTTCTGGAGGGGCCATGAGCATCCCTTCCAGATTGTCCATGGCTAGTGATTGAGGTTGCACAAAAGAGAATCACAATACAATGAGTAGGCTGTAATAATCATAAAAAGGCCAAAAAGAAAGCGAGATCACGGTCGCATCATGAGTACTGAATCATGAGCGAAAGCCGATAACGGGTCGAGGCACCCTGGAAGATCCAGATCAACGCAAAACGAGCTCAAAGAAGACGTCGAAATAACACCAATGCAATCCAATCGAATCCGATATTAGGCGAGCGCACAGAGACGAAACCAAGAAAACCGTTGCCGTGGAATGTTGAGGGAAAAAATTAGAAGAGTCGAAAGATGATGTTGGTGGCAACCAGGAGCAAACTAAAGGGGACTCGGCCGGAAAATGGAAGGTTCGGCAACTGTTCGGAGACGAGACAGGTCCAAGATGGAAAGAGAGTAAGCCAGTCAGCTAAGGAAAGAAAGGTACCGTAACCGTCCCGCAACGACTTGTCTTTGTCTTTGTCTTGTCTTGTCTTGTCTTATTTGGGAGAGGGTGGACGGGACGAAAAGAAAACCTAAAAACGAACGAAAGGGTTGGACGACGATGAAAGACGAGCGAGGGATGACTTTTAGGTTGATGTGTTTGTAGGCTCTTGTTGGTTGGTTTCATTGTTGGCTGGCTGGTTTGTTTGGTCCTTCCTTCCTTCCTTCCATTGGACTGGATTTGTTTAACCGACCCTGCAGCCCCTGTTGGAGATGGGACGGATGCGGGAGACGAGGGGACCATGATGAGATGGTCTGAGCTTATTGGACAAGACATGGTTAGCACGAGGTTCACTAGAGCAAGGGCAAGGCCCACCCTCTGCTCGAGGGGCCTGACTACCTGGGGAGGGAAAGGGTGGGCTGGTGCTAAGGCAGGTACGGAGGAAGGTACGACAAGGAATCAGGCGAAATTAACTAAGTCTCGAACAGAAATGGAAGGGACAGCTTCGATGCCCACGGACATGGAGCGTCTGTTCCACGGAAACCACGTACCCCCGTACTAGAGTCTAGAGTCTAGCGGTGCGTACTGGCTACAAGCTTTCAGTCTAGCTCAGGTACATCAAAGGGGCATGGCTTGAATGGACGGGATGGGAGGACCAAGCGTAAATCTATCATTTTGAAAAGCCACAGAAGGAGTCTGATGCTCAGTAGTTAAGATGATATGTAACTTCAAAATTGTACTCTGCCAGCTGCCATTACATACTTAGTCCCTACTAATAAATGGCGAGTTTCGAAGGGGTGGGAGGGATATATTTACACACATAAGTAAGCAGGCCTTCTACTTCTGGATATCAGACGAGAGACTAGTAAGGTAAACAGTCGGTCCAGATGAAACTGACTCAGTCAAGTCTATGTGGACCTCTCTGATTGACCTTTCTTGAACCGAGGTTGCAGCGTTGCGTAGAAACCGCATCTTGCTGCTCTTGATATTCGATGTTTTTTATTCAACATAAAGTTTTGACGTGCGCGAACGTTGAAGTAGATGTCGATTAAACAGTACCTTGAAGTACATAGCAAACATCAAGCCTGCAGTGTGGATGCACATACATACAGTAGTGGACGCCCCCGGCCCACGGCAGGTGCAAGTGCCCCTCCAACAAGCATCTGATGTCGTCCCTGCCTGCAGGATGCAGGGAGCACGACTCAGGATCGCGCCTCTCTAGCAAGATTACGCCTGCAAAAGTTGCATTAGCACGGATCACAGATTCTCTCCTTTTACGACAAGCCACGGATTGACTTGAGGTATCGCTTTTGCCACTATAGTCAAACACTTGGTTTCAATGCCGCGGCAGCAGAATTACGGTGTAGTTCATTATGAAACTCCGAACTTGGTCACCCGTTGCTCGCATTCGCCTTTATATCGGCTGTTTCGTCTCAACTTTTGATTGCTTGGAAGGTCCTTCACAACGCCATTTTACTATGGACAACGCGTGACTGCTTGTGCGTATAATCAATTATTCGATGGGATCTGTCAAGGACTGTCGCAACCCTGCAAGTCTTGTCCTGTCCTGTCCTTGCGAGAAAGCAACGACATCATGAGGGTCCCTCCCAGGAAAACCAAAGCGCCAACGACAGCGCCCGTGCTTCAACCGTACAGTACCGTGCCACGAGAAACATTCAAGCATGGGTACTGTCATTGTACATGGGTCCCCCAGAATCAAGAAGCAAGGGCCGACGTTGTTGCAATGCGCGCTGCATATGCTTGAGTCAAGAAACATGTCAAAACTTCGAGTATTACATGGAGGTGCTGGTTGACAGTCACCGCACGTACGGCTCCCATTTTCCGCAAAACGACGGACTAACTCGACCTGAATCACACACGAGGCCACGATGACAGCCTCATCGTTAATGGTGGTCAGCACTTGAGTCTCGAGAGATAACTAAGATTTTGGTGCTGAACTGGGCTGGACTGTACTGTAGCATCGCGCTTCCTAGTGCAGAGTTGACCACCAAAGACCGCGGGTAGAGACGTAACCAAAGACATCCAATGACTTAGGTTTGCGCGCGGCGCCGGCCCATCCCGTGTCAACTTCAAGATCTCTCAAACAAAATCAACTCATTGCAACGTGGATCACGGCGCCTTAACCTCGGCTTTTTCTCCATGTTGCTTCTATATCCACCGACCGGTCAAATCATTCCCGTCTCGGCCATGGCATCATCACCAGTACATACACCCTGGGCCTCCAGTATTTACCCGCCTGGCATGTATAAGCTCGGACTGCTGACCTAAGGACTGTCATTGCAAAGACAGCTTTGACGAGCACAGACTCAAGCTACAAGGGTAGACTACACTAACATCTTACAGCAAACTCGTGCTTGACGACGATCATAGAACAAACCATATAATACCATATGTATGGACATCTAGATGGATGTGCGTAATCAGTCGGCGGCCGTTCCTGGTCCACTAGACCTTGACCCATGCAAGGGTAGAGGATCATTGAAACTCTCGGAATATTTTAAAGACATCCTCCATTCGAGGTGACATCGACTTCTTCTTCCCGAAGCAGTTATTATCTCCATACATTACCGCGAATTGACAGGGAACCCAGCAATGTTCAAACTACCGAGACGTTTCCGTCATGGCGCAGCCAGGATGATAATATGGTCCCTTGTAGGAAACAGACTGGCGGTAATTCCCCCTTTCTTTTTCTTGTCTTGAAGCAAGGACGTCCATCGCTACCATAGTCTCGGTGAGCTCTCACTCAGCATCGTTGCCAAGCATACTCATCCGATCTCAGAAGGTCTCCTAGTAATAATAACCGCATCGGCCCTTTATTTGCTCATCGGCGTCGCTCATCTTCAGTCTCGCTGCGCACGTCCTTCAGGCATGTTGCTCTTAGCGTCAGGGGCGAGGGTCTCAGTGTCTGCATGGCTCGATAATGCACGGAGCACTCATGGTTTGACATGGGTTGTCAACCAAACCAAGGAGACGGAGGCTTGACTACTCCAGTCAAACCCCCACTTCGCGATGCTACTCTCTACGGGCTCGGTGTAAGGTGGGAGGATCATGTTCACTCTGCGCGGAACCAGCGGACTATGGCAATCTCGTCTCAGCAAAACTCCTCGACGCTTTACGGAGCAGGAGTTTACAGGCCTGTACGGGATACCTGACTCGCGGTTTGCCAGAACTACTTATCTATTGATGGATCTCGACGAGGTTCCTTACTAGTCGTGCGGACTCGGCTAGACTTGTCAACCCGTCGGCTTATTTCACTCATGGACGACGATCCAGTGTTGCGCAACAGGACGATTCACATTCGTCTTGACTTGGTCATCTCCCACTCGAGAGTTGCTACTGGTGTCTCGAACTAGAACGGCTAGTTAGGGCAACAACTCTGCTCTGGTGCTCTCGCATAGTTTTGCAGACTGGTTCAGCACACCGTAAGAAACTGCAGCTACATCGTTGCTCTTCGTTTTTCAACCAGGATTGCGAATCAATATTGTTTCAGCAGCTCCCGAAGATGCCGGCTTATCAATGGATTCCTGACCGCCCAATTCGAGCCCGTGGTCGACCAGTACGGAGGACATAGTCAATTATAGAGCATGGCGCCGAGCCAAATCACTCCACATGCTGAGTCTGTCCAGCACGAGGAGTCTGATATCGATCTCTATAGTGCACATATGGCGTGCCATCCCGTGCTTGATCTGGCCATCACCCGTCAGCCCTGGTCCCAGTGCCATGTCAGATCATGCAGGTACTAGCCTCTTCTTTGCTGTGCGTCCAGGCGGTCCCAGGAATTCCTGAGATATTGCTAGAATAAATATGCATTAGTTTAGATGAGAAGAAGGTAAATTTATTTCATAGTTACCTAGTATTACCAGTGAATAATGATTAGTACCCTAATTCTGGATATCATTGATGTTTGTCTCTCCTTCTGGGCAGTGAGGTTTGCAAGTATCTCACGTTGTTCTCCGGCTATGTGATGCCCAACTCTGCTTCTCTCATGCCGAATACCGTCACGAACGATATTGGATGCAATTATTGCTTAATCCTGGTCAACCTTCCATGGTTTCCACTTCTCGTCCCGTCTCACTATATCCACTCACTCCACCACTTCTGAATCGTCTCCACATGTCAAAGTCGAATAAGTAATACTGGGCCGGTCATTTGTCTTGCCAGTAGTGAACTAGCCTCGGAAGGCGATGAAGATTCTCTTAATACTAGCATAATACTACTCAAGGAATTATAATATGTTCTCATAGTCTCGTCATAGCCTTCAGATGAACTATGCTGTAGAGATCTTGCTGTCGTGGGTAGTATCATCATTGGCGCCATGACTATTTTTACCTGAGTCGACATAGCCCCATGTGAGCTATGGTACAACATGGCATATGCTGACGACTCTCAGCTTCCTACGTACCATGGGTGTCAGGAACAAATAAAGATATCAAACCCTCTGTAGAAATTGAAGAAATATTGTTAAGATATAACACTTAAGCTACCATAAAATTATTCATCATATTCCAAGTTTATTATTCATGTTCATCCTAAAGTCTTCTAAAATCCCCCGAAAACGATAATATCGTCTGGGTTACAAGAGTCTGGTTACCTTCAAGCAGACACCGCGGGTCTCAATAAAGGATGGGATTTCTGTATTGGGTATGTACATCTAAGACTGCCCAGGGACGTCCAAATTAAGTCTCGTCCCTTTTCCAACCATTCACGCTTCGATGATATCTAGCCCTCAGTTCAACACCTCCTGTTTTATTAGACCAGCTGTGTAGTGTTAGTCATTCGTTCGATCGTAGCAATATGAAAGAAGAATATTGGACGAGAAGGAGGAGAATTTAGAAGATGTTTGGGGGAAACACTTACATCTTGAGTCTACCGTCATCTCCACAGGAGGCCAGCATATAGGAGTTGGTCGGGTTCCATGCAACAGCGTTGCAACGGGGATGATGCCCGTGCAAGCGCTCAACTGCCGCACCAGTATTCTTGTGCCATATCAAAACATTTCCGTCCTCACTGCCGCTTAAAACGAAGCTCTCGTTGGCTCCACCAAATGAGCTGCGGATCAGGAACTCGCCACCAGTGTGCCCGAAGAATTTCTGTACCGAGTTCCGCGTTAGGAGATCAATAAGTTGAGCCTCGCCGTTGCACTTGTTAACAAGTAAGTGACGCGAGTCCTGGCTGATGCTGACAGATGTTGGACGCGCTTTCAGCTCCATATCAAACTCTAGCTCCCGTGTGACGGCGTTATAGACGTGGATTGTGTGCAGATTGTCGACGGCGACGAGCCAGCGGCCATCGAGCGATCCGCAAAGATCCTCAACACGATGCTTTTTCCCCCAATCATACTGTTCATCGTTATTCACGTGTACGGTACGCAGGCTATAGTTGGGGTCTAGCGTTCCGAGAACAAATGACCGGTTGTCGTGAGCCCAGACGCTTGCGCTCACTGGTTCCGCAAAGCGACTAAACTTCCTTATCAAGCTTCCAGTCTAAATCCAACAGTTAGCATCACACTTGAATGTTTGTCGGAAGATTACCCACGTTGGCATTCCATAGCCGTGCGTGCCCATCTCGTGCGCAAGACACAATCATGGTGTCATCTGGGCTGAAAGATATGTTGCCAACCCCACCCTCATGATCGCCAAGGACCGTTAACACGTTAAATGTGTGCGAATCCCATATCATAACGTGCTCGCTGCTGCCACAGGCAGCCAACCTTTTCCCATCATGTGAGAACTGCACTTGCCAGATCTCCCCAGCCAGATCCATAACTTCCACCGCCACCTCTGTAGGAAAATTCCGCCTGTCACAAAAGTGATCCGAATAAAGAGATGGTGACAGTGCTTCGGTGTGGTATAGACAAGTGTCAATTTGGCTCTGTTTGACCTGTTCCAGGAGAACCGCCAAGCGATTTTCCGGCAGCATGACCGAAGGTGATATACATTCTGTTCATGTTAGTACGGATTCAAATGGTGTTATGAAAACACTTACTCGATAGCTCTGATAATAGTTTCTTTCGGGATTGGCCATTGGCCCCATCCCAATCCGCTTTGGCCATGAGGTCCTCGACAGAACGACACATGAGCAAGCTTGACAAGAAATGTAGTTTTCCAGTGTCATGGGACAAAGGTGTTAGCTCGCCCCTAAGCACCATGAGCGCCCGACTGGTATCCTTTTGTTCTAGAAGCTCCAGGAACTTCTGTTGTCGTAACCAGAACCTCATTGCATTGCGGTCCGCTCCCAGTGCCAGAACAAGCCCATTCCCTTGGCCATCAGCCTCATATGAGGCACCAGCAAGTAGTTGTTCTGCCACTGGCCATGAGCCACTGAGCACAGCAGACCTAAAACCAGCCACGGTTGGACTCTCCAGCTCGTAGCCGCTCTCTTGGCTCACATTATCCGCGGCAGTTTGATATCCCATATCCGACAGCGCTTGTATTAACAGTCTGGTCACTTCTTCACGGTTGTGACCAAAGTAGCTAGGAGGCCGTTCGTTGGTAGTGGTATTGCTCTTATCTTGAGTTGCTGTTGACCCGTTCATGGATTTGTGGCCATTAGTCACCCCCAAGACTTGGGTTGAGCCGTTAGAAAAGCCGAGAGAAGCACCATTCTGCGGATCAAGATCGCTGGCACCCATGATGTCCCCTGTTCTTCGTCGTTTGGCTTGCGATTCGGCTGTAGAGGGATCGGTTTGAAGCTCAGAGGGAAGATCGGAGGCCAACGAGCGTCGGCGTCGTCCAAGAACCTCGGACGGCGTGTGGCCCGGAAGTCGTTCGGAGTCGGCAGTCGAAGAATCTATATTCGTAATGCCAGTTGGGGCTCGATTTGGGGCTTCTTGTTGATCGTTTAAGGCAGCGGTCGAGCTGAGAGTCAAGGGAACGGCGGAGGAATGGATAGAAGTACTAGAGAATGTCGGCAGAGGTTGTGGCGTATCTGGATCGTTGGAAATGGTGTCGGGGAGACTGGGGTGCGATACGGAGGAGTCCAGGACGTCCTCTCCGCGGTTTCCCGCCGCGGTAGAATCTGGATTTATTAAGATACTGGCTGTTTGGCCAGGATAGTTTGATGTAGAAAGGCTGTTAATTATATAAAACAGCGGAAGCTCGAGAGATGATATGTGGAGTCGTGATAATGGAGGTGTAGTGGACAAGGCTGGTAGAGGCGGGAGGTGGAGGTGGCGGAGGGAGTCAACATCAATGGCTGAGGTAAGTGCATGTGACGAGACGAGGCGTCTCTACTCTCTAGCAAGGAAGCACGGATCTATAGGAGGCACCTATCTTGGCCTTTGACGGGTGGGAGCGAGAGTACTGAGTACCTAAGTTCAGGTAAGGTAAGTGGGAGCAAGATGATTTGAAAGTTTATGTACATCTGACGTTGAAGCAGATAAGTATGATGCCAGGTGAGGTGAGCTGGTTGTTGTTGTCCATGCAAGCAGCTTGCAGGATGCTCTCCACTAACAACCTAAGGCAAGGTGGGCTTCCGTTTCTGGGGCTCCCCGCCAGCTGTCCCTTGGTGTCACCCACCACCGGGCCACTCCCTGCCTACCTAGCCTACCTTCCATCCTTAGGTATTCTTGTGATATGGAATACCTTGCGGCAGTATCCATTATTAGACCCTAAACTAATCAAAATTGTATTATATGGAAGCTGATATCTTCAGCTTTTAGAGTATGTGCATCATGTTTTGCATGAACTCGTCTAAAGATTTAGACAGTAAAATAAACTCCTATCCAGTTTTTCCCCTACCACTTATCTACCTGTAAGCCACCTCATGGACCACCATAACCTTGCCCCTGGAACTGCAATGGCCCTTAGTGGCTGGGGACCTGAGCATCAGGGCATCATAGGAACTAAAGGCATAAGTAGGTACTTACACAAGTGATGGCCAAGGTACTTATCTCAGCTATTATCTTTATTCAAACGGTTTCAGAAGACACGAATCTATTCTCATAACTTTGTTTATTTCTTTCTTCAGACCGAACTAGAAGAATTCATCAATAGATTTTCTTCTCTTTCTTTAGCGTCTCGGCTCATGATGCAGTGTCACCCCCATCATCTGGGCCACGACCACTCGACACCATTACAGCCTTAGCTGATGACGTTCGGATCCCGTTCCCTCCAACATATCACAGGCTTGTACTTCAAGGTGCTTAGTAGTGTTAGATCTTGAGCATTTATTGCTTATTGGGCTCGAGCAAACAGCACTTTTTGGCATCACCGAGATACGAGTTCCTTTTTCGTCAAGCGTTCGAGTTGTTTCACCCAGGCTCGACAGCCATCTTACAGATCTTAGCTTCTTAATAAGATCCCTTGTGACCCTTGCTGACCCACTACTTCACAAAGTACGGGTTCATCCTTCATGCGCATGATCCCCTCATCAACGCCATTTCAAGATCAACGTGCGTGTGTTTCAACTGATAAGCAAGGATTGATAGCCTGTTTGGTCACTTCTATTACCTCTTCTTTCTAACTCCACATGTTGCCCCAAAAATTGAGGGTCAGTCATGTAATAACTCATTATATACGGTCAACAGGAACACTGCTGTGGGTTTGTTGGCAGACCTCGTCGCCTTTGTGAATAACTAAACAGCATAATTCTAACAGGTTCCTACTGTCTTCTGGTATGACTTTTAATTTTCCTTACTTTTCTGCTAGATCATGTCAATCCTTATACTCAAGGTGGCTATATGAACAGCTATTGAAGCCCATGTGAAACCCCTTTGAATTGCTAAATGTTGAGGCCTCCAGAAAAGAAGCTGCCTGAAGCAGCCACGTCTCGACGCCTTCGTCATCGGCATCTTTTCTGCGCTACTCAACTGAAGGCAGCCATTTTGTCTCACCAGGTGGAAACACATCACAAGGTGACGTTTTCCTAGGCTGCAGAATTACTTACCATCGATACCTACCTATTCAGCCACGGCAATGTGTCACGTGCTCCTGATACACTACCAGCACAACCCAGGCTGTGCCTTATGTAAGGCGGCTGCGCCACTTGTGGCACTAAGTAAGGACGTAATGCGGCGCGCAATTCTTAGTGCCATTAGGCTCGTGAACTCGGTGTCGTCTTGCGAGTCCCTCCTTAATTCCACCATCACCACGTATCTCTCATATTCCACGACCTCCCGCCCGTCGAACTCTCTCTACCTTCAAACTCAAAGAAGGCGATAACCTTGAACGATTGTCAGGGCTGTCGTAACGCTTGTAGTTGAGCTTGCGCAACGTTTACTACCGCCTTCCACACCGACCGCTCCCCGAAACCCAACTACCAACTCCCCTCCCGCATCCGTCGCTTTCAACTGGGCTCGATCCCACGCATAGGTTGAAACTATATAGAAGTTGGAATAGCATCTTCTGAAGATGAGCGGCACCCTTGCTTCACAGGGTGGCATCGCGGATCCCGCCCTGATCCAGTCAGTCCCTGCGGTAACCCTCCCACTATGCCTTATCTCTAACATCTATCGATAGACTTGTCAACAAGCTTCAGGATGTTTTCGCAACTGTTGGCGTCAACAATCCTATTGACTTGCCCCAAATCGCCGTCGTGGGTAGCCAGTCGAGTGGAAAGAGTTCAGTATTGGAGAACATCGTTGGCCGAGATTTGTGAGTGTGCCGCATACCGCCTAGTTTGCTACATTCTTGAAGATTTGAAACTGACCAGTCGTCTCAGCTTGCCTCGAGGTTCTGGTATCGTAACTCGTCGTCCTCTCGTCCTCCAGCTCATCAACCGTCCTGCGCAAAGCAATGGGGTCAAGGCCGAAGAGGTTGACACCTCTGAAGACAAGCAAGCCAACCCCGACGAGTGGGGAGAATTCCTCCACGCCCCCGGTCAGAAGTTCTATGACTTTTCCAAGATTCGAGACGAAATTTCTCGGGAAACAGAAGCCAAGGTTGGACGAAATGCCGGCATCTCTCCAGCTCCCATCAACCTTCGCATCTACTCCCCCAACGTCCTCACCTTGACCCTGGTCGATCTGCCTGGTCTCACCAAGGTCCCTGTCGGCGATCAACCCCGCGATATCGAAAGACAGATTCGAGAGATGGTTCTCAAGCACATTGGCAAGTCAAACGCTATTATTCTTGCAGTCACCGCTGCCAACCAAGATCTGGCCAACTCGGACGGTCTCAAGCTGGCACGAGAGGTTGATCCTGAAGGTCAACGGACCATTGGTGTCCTGACCAAGGTTGATTTGATGGACGAGGGAACCGATGTCATTGATATTCTGTCGAACCGTGTCATTCCCCTCCGACTAGGCTACGTCCCCGTAGTGAACCGAGGTCAGCGAGATATCGACAACCGAAAAGCCATTAACCAGGCACTGGAGGCCGAGAAGAACTTCTTCGAAAACCACAAGGCTTACCGTAACAAGAGCTCGTACTGCGGAACTCCTTACCTCGCCCGCAAGCTGAACCTGATCCTGATGATGCACATCAAGCAGACCCTGCCTGACATCAAGGCCCGAATCAGCAGCTCTCTTCAGAAATATTCGGCTGAGCTTGAAAGCCTTGGCCCCTCTATGCTCGGCAACAGTGCCAACATTGTTCTGAACATCATCACCGAGTTCACTAACGAATGGCGCACAGTTCTGGATGGTAACAACACCGAGCTGTCCAGCACTGAGCTCTCGGGTGGTGCCCGTATTAGCTTTGTCTTCCACGAGCTCTACTCCAATGGTGTCAAGGCCATTGACCCCTTTGATGTCGTCAAGGATGTTGACATCCGCACAATCCTTTACAACTCTTCCGGTTCTTCTCCAGCTCTCTTCGTGGGCACTACTGCCTTTGAGTTGATTGTGAAGCAGCAGATCAAGCGCTTGGAAGACCCTAGCTTGAAGTGTGTCTCACTCGTCTACGATGAGCTGGTCCGCATCCTGTCGCAGCTTCTTGCCAAGCAGCTTTACCGCCGTTATCCCGGGCTGAAGGAGAAGATGCATAGCGTTGTGATTGCCTTCTTCAAGAAGGCTATGGAGCCTACGAACAAGCTGGTCAGAGATTTGGTCTGCATGGAGTCATGCTACGTCAACACTGGTCACCCTGATTTCTTGAACGGTCACCGAGTAAGTCAAATTAGTAGGCAACTTATGAGAAAGGTAACTAACCCCAAACTTTAGGCGATGGCGATGGTGAACGAGCGATACAACCCCAGCAAGCCTGTTCAGGTTGATCCCAAGACTGGCAAGCCCCTTGCATCAACTCCCCGTGCTGCGAGCCCAACTGTTCCTGACCCCGAGGCCGCTGGAAACTCGGGCTTCTTTGGCAGCTTTTTCGCAGCCAAGAACAAGAAGAAGGCCGCTGCTATGGAGGCTCCTCCTCCTACTCTAAAGGCTTCTGGTACTCTATCAGAGCGGGAGAACATCGAGGTCGAGGTCATCAGTAGGTGACATCAAACCCAATATTGATAGCTTGTTACTAACCAGTATACAGAGCTGCTTATCTCTTCTTACTACAACATTGTTAAGCGAACCATGATCGACATGGTCCCCAAGGCTGTCATGCTCAACCTTGTGCAGTACGCAATTTTCGAGTCCTCGTTTCCTTATCATGTCTTCTAACTATGGTCACAGGTTCACCAAGGACGAGATGCAACGAGAGCTGTTGGAGAACATGTACCGAACTGATACGTTGGACGACCTGCTGAAGGAGAGTGACTTCACCATCCGACGGAGAAAGGAGTGCCAACAGATGGTCGAGTCCCTGTCCAAGGCCAGCGAGATTGTCAGCCAAGTGCAGTGATTTCAATCATGAACAAGGCCTTTTATCATTTCCCGATTCGGCGTCAGGGCCAAGCTGGGCCCGTCTGCAGCTTCTACTTCTCTCCATGAATCAAACACCCAAGGGGATCACCGCACAGCAGTCGTTTTTCGACCCCCTTGTCACGACGTCCCGAGCATCACCATTTTTTTCGATACCACTACTATTCAAAAGGAGACCTAGAGTAGACTGCTTAATGACTTGCATTGGGGGTGCATGAACTATTACATGCGTACGGCAGAGGGTTTGCAGGCGAGTTAACGTCTTGTGAAGTCGTCAAGGGAGCGGGAGTACCTGGAGGGTTTGTGTTAGCCAGACGGCTATGCCTTTCTTGGCTTCATACTTGGTGCTGCGTTTTCTATGCTGGGTGTGCCTTGTAATACTCGGTAGATTGTGTGGAGAAGGGCTATCGTAGGTAGACTATATAATCATTCCCCTTTAAGCTGTACGTTCAGTATATTTTGCGCCTTGTCATGGATATCAAAGACATGATAGTTTTACCCAAACCTCGTTTGAGTTATATCACGACTGCTATTAACGAGATCACAACTTAGATATCTCTTTCAGGACTAAACCCCCTTGATGTAATTCATATTCCTTTCCACTCTCCCAGCCCATCCACCGCCTTAGCACACCTTCGCCCCCTTCTCCCGGTGGCAATGTACTGGCTTTATACCCGTCACCTGGAACTCCGGGGCCTTGTCCAAACAGGGCCGCATCAGTATGCCCTACGCCTTGTTTGATAGCCAAACACGGCGTGTCCCTCAATGTCACCGTCGGCCGTTGATCACCCTCCCGCTTCGGATCCGTCTCAAGTTCACTGTACTCTAGAACGGGTGTGCAGCACGCGTCTGTTCCGTCAAAGACTACTTCCCATTCCGCACGGGTCTTGCTGCGGAACTTGTCTGTCAACAATTTGCGGAGCTCTGGCCAGCGAGTTATGTTGAGCTGGTCTGCTTCCCATCCCTGGCCGTCGAGACCCAGGCCTCTAAGCAAAGCAACAAAAAACTGTGGTTCGAGAGACCCAACAGCCACATACTTCCCATCTGACGTCTCGTAAGTGTCGTAGAAAGGAGAACCTCCATCGAGGAGATTTTTCCCTCGGCCCCTATTCCCCATCGATGTCTTAAGCCCCATTCGAGGAAACGTCGTCAGATACGAGCTTCCGTCAACCATGTTGGCCTCGACAACTTGTCCACGACCAGATGTTTGCCTTGAAATGACAGCCATCAAGATTCCTTGAAATAAGACGGCTCCGCCACCTGCAAAATCCGCAAGGATGTTCCACGGCGGCCGAGGATTTTCTCCCTCCCTACCCAGCAACCCAAGTGTTCCTGAAACGGCAAGATAGTTAATATCATGGCCCGCCATGAGCGCATATTTACCGTCACGGCGGAAGCCGGTCATTCTACTGTAGATAAGTCTCGGGTTAAGACGGCATAACACATCTGGGCCTAGACCCAGTTTCTCGAGGACGCCCGGGCGGAAAGGATCAATGAGGACATCTACGCGACAAGCGAGACGTTTAATGAGTGCGATACCACGGGTTGATTTGAGATCCACGGTGATAGAAGCCTTGTGTCGGGCGAGCATATCTTCTGTTGGAGCAGATGCGCCGGCCCGGACCCGGTCAACGCGGAGGACCGATGCACCAGCGTCGGCGAGGAGCATGCCGGCATATGGACCTCAAATAGTGAGTTAGCTGGAGCACATTGACCGTATAATATCGGGAAGAGTCACCTGGGGCAAGACCAGCAAATTCCAATACCGTAATGCCGTTTAGAGGGGGAGGGTTAGACATGTTGATAGAGAGAAGGGCAATAAGTTGGTGTTGTTGAAATAAAGGTTTCTTGATGCCCAGTCAACACCTCTATATAAGTGAGAGGGTTAAAGAAAGAATAAAGCATCAAGATCATCTTTTGAGTCAGTCAATCTAACATAAGATGTATTAAATATGATAGGTAGATCGGTAGGGACTTCCCCGCGGTACAATAAACAACCGAGGTTCCACACGGAAGGGGCCCCATCAATTTAGCACCTGCCCCGGGGAACAGTAAACAGGGCCACCCCCTAAGTTAGCTCGTAGCCCTTACAACTACCAGCGCGTCTAAGCGGGACCTCGCGGCTATCAACTTACACCATTGCCACGGCTTGTTGGCCAAGAGAGGAAACCATGCATCTCGGCACAGGGCACGGCGTTACGATGTGTAACAATACTACCCAAGGTAGTACCTATCTCGTAGTAGGTAGTGTATCTTGATCAGGTGTATACGTAGTGATTATCGTATGCCTGAGATGTGCAGCTGGGCCAGAATCTAGTTTTCTCTCACGCTCGTTATATTAGTCGTTCACGTTGGTATTCTTTCTAGTTGAACTACTCTGGACTCGATCTTCTTTTGACTAACTACTTTATGAATGTAGGATTCTACTGCTAATGTTTCTGTAAACATTTCTCACTCTTCAGAATGTTATGGCCGTGTTCAAGACTTGGAAACAAACGCTCGGCCAATCACTGACTGATCAAGCTCAACCGTGAGACGGCTAAGATTTGGGGGTACGAGGATAATACATCTAGATTCTGTCATTACTCTGGCTAAATCAGACATACCAAATTCCATTCGCTCCGAGCTTATATAATGATAGCCTCCAGAGTTTCTCCGTAGCCACGTCAAACTGCTTCTTAGCACATGTAGATTGTGATCAAACACCTTCACCCTCAAGTCAATAGATACTCGAAGTCACAATCTCAGAACAGAATCATCATGTTTAAGTCAAAATCTAGTCTTTCATTCTTCGTACTATCGGGCTAAAAAGTAAAAATGAATCATAAAATCTCAAGTCTTGTCTATCGAGAAGAAAAAACAGAAAAGGATTCCCTTCTTGAAACCCCGCCAACGCCCTACAAAATGCATGCCCAAGATAGTATCCGAGAACAAAACTCCGTTCTATGCAGAAACAGGCAGAACCCCGACGAGAGCAGTGATAAGAGGACCAGAAAGCCTTCGTGTGAGCCCAGCTCGGGTATGGCGGTCTTTCTGATCAGTCTCAAGAAATCGTCTCAGCAACCCTTACTCCCGTCTTGGGTTTTCCTCAGGTATCCTTTTTAGAACCAGTCACCCTGGTCGTGCATGGCCTCGGCGACCTTGATGAAGCCGGCGATGTTGCTGCCAGCGATCAAGCTGGGGAGCTCGCCCTCCTTGGCCTCGACATACTTCTGGGCAGTCTCGAGACCAGCGTCGAAAGCATCCTTCATGATGGCCTTGAGACGGTCATCAACCTCCTTCTCAGTCCACTGGATACGCTGGCTGTTCTGGGCCATCTCAAGACCAGAGACAGCGACACCACCACAGTTGGAAGCCTTGCCAGGAGCGTACCAGAGAGCCTCGGCGCCCTTCTCCTTGCGGTGGGCCTCGAAAACGTCGATGGCCTCGGCGGTGCAACCCATGTTGGAACCCTCAGCGACAATGAAAGCACCGGCATCGACAAGAGCCTGAGCCTCCTCCTTGCTGACCTCGTTCTGGGTGGCACTGGGAAGAGCAATGTCGACCTTGCCGACGTGGACCCAAGGGCGGGCACCATCAATCCAGGTGAACTGGTCCTTGTGCTCGAAGGTGGTCAGAGACTGGTGCTTGATCTTGAGAGCAGCAATGTTGTGGATCTGCTCGGGGGTGAAGGAAGAACCCTCCTTGGCGATGAGAGCACCCTTAGAATCGGACAGGGAGACGACGGTACCGCCAAGCTCGATGATCTTGAGAGCAGCGTACTGGGCAACGTTGCCAGAGCCAGAGAGGGCGACGCGCTTGCCCTCGAAAGTTCCACGGTTGGCGTGCTTGAGCATGTACTCAACATAGTAGACAAGACCGTAGCCAGTGGCCTCGGGTCGGATCAAGCTACCACCCCAAGAGAGACCCTTGCCGGTAAGAACACCCTCCCAGCGGTTGCGGAGCTTGCGGTAAGCACCGAAAAGGTAACCGATCTCTCGGCCACCAACACCGATATCGCCAGCGGGAACATCGGTCTCGGAACCAATGTGCTTAGACAGCTCAGTCATGAAAGCCTGGCAGAATCGTCGGATCTCAGCATCGGACTTGCCCTTGGGGTCGAAGTCGCAGCCACCCTTGCCACCACCCATGTTAACTAAAAACGTTGTTAGCGAGTCTGTTTATCTAATATGATCTGGACCGGTTTCATTGCCCCGCAGTATGCAGGAACGTTGAGGGTCCAGATTAGCGCGGCGAAGAAGTTACTTACGGCCAGTCAGGGCATTCTTGAAGATCTGCTCGAAACCAAGGAACTTGAGGCTGTAGGCAGAAGGGTCAGTAAACTATACAACCAATAAGAGATAGAGCTGACGATATACTTACATAGACAGGTTGACACTGGGGTGGAATCGAAGACCGCCCTTGTAAGGACCAAGAGCAGAGTTGAACTGGACGCGGTAACCGCGGTTGACCTGGAGGTTACCCTGGTCGTCGTTCCAGACGACACGGAACTGAATGACACGCTCAGGAATAGCGGCGACAGCGAGGGCAGTGCGGTACTCGGGGTGCTCCTTGAAGAGGGAGCTGTTCTCAAGGGCAGAGGCGAGCTCGCCATAAGCCTGCTCGAACTCGGGCTCTTGAGGAAGGTGAGACATAGTGTTCAGCTGCATTGGTGTTGTATATCGAAGGTGTAAATGGTCGAAAGCCTACTCGGAGGATAGTGTTGTAGATAGGTAGTCGATATACTTTCTGGGTGGAAGAGAGCAAGATGAAGAGAAAGAAGTCGTCTGGAAGAAGACGGGAGTTGAGGTTTATATGGTTTGAAGAGGGTGTCAAAGAATGGCAAGAGATGAGCGAGCTTGGCTCAATCCCTCCTTCCGGCCATGGCCATCCCGCACCGCAACCGCAAGCGCATCCGATACCGATGTCGTCGATGATAGCCACGGAAGGTACCTCGGAAAAGGCATAGAACATGCGACAATTACCAAGTACTAGGTACCGTGCCGTGTTCAGACACAGGCAAAGCAAAGGAAAGAAAAAGACTCGCTTGATAGGCACCCGCGTTCTCATTATCCCATCTAATCGAGTGACACACCACATTCGACCCTAATCTTTGAGCTTTTGTCGTTCCCGATAAACCCCAGTGCCACACCCCACATGGACTAGGAACTGAACCCAGAGGTCCCAGAGTGAGAGCCTCACCGCACCCCTGGGGGTTCCATTTTTCCCCTTGCTTGCCCCTGCTTGCCTTTGGGGTTGTCCCCCAATCCTTGGCCTTGAGCATGCGTATTGTACTGTATTAGTTGTGCGTAGATGAGTTGAATTAATTGCTTCCAGTCATGCCACTTGCGAATGGCTCGAATGATTGTAGGGATATGAAGGGAGGCAAAAGGATCAACACAATGACATGAAATACTCGTCAAGCGTTGTATACTCAGCGATAGTAAAAATGTGTAAAACTAGGCCTACACCTCAAGGTCCTTAACGTGCACTCCGTTCATAGTCCGTACTTCCCCACCATTGCGCGCATCTACGGGTACCTAGCCTACCAATCTCTTGGGCACCACCAGCTCCAACCTCCATCCTCCGATACTCGCTCGGCAATGTAGGTCCTGGCTGCCGTCTTGGTATTTTTTCTCTCTCTCGGCCAGTCCAATCCAGTCCAATACAAGCAAAGAAGACGTCGTTGCTGTGTCGTACCATCCCATGTCTGGTAAAGATCCCAGCATTACATCCCTAATTTACTTCTAGCCATTCATCCATCATGATACGGTTCTCATTAGCCAACGCCCATTATTCCAATTCATTATCAGATCCTCTCCATTCGCTCTAGACTCCCACGCTTGCCACTGTTGCTCTGCTACACGCGTGGTGGGGGTTAAACTTGTAACATACCTTACCTTACCTTATGCACTGCACATCTTATCTTGGTTTCGGTGAAATCATCAGCATCATTCATTGATACTCAATTAAGATGTTTTACTCGGCGCCAATTTGAGCTGGCCTGATTATTGCCTCTTTTGAATCTACGGAGAAGCGCCCAGGGCATGCTCAGCTAACAAGGAACCCCACACACGAGATTATCACGGTAGGTATTGTATCCCACTCTTGAGACCAGCACAATTCCGTGTCGGAACGAGACCAGAAAAAAGTGCCTCATATCGCATCCTAGGCTCTCCGCCACACTCTACAGTCATCAATTTTGAGTATCAAGTCGTGTGTGTGCAAATCATATACAGTATCAGCATCTCAAGCCAGGATTCCGGAATACTAATCCGACAAAGCCTCAAATCAACAATCTATTACCAATTCACAACCCAAACATCTATTCAATGGCCAGGAAAGGAAACCAAGCATGCTTACTGTCGAATCAGAGACGGCAAAGCATGCGGGAATACCGCTGCATCTACATCATCGCCCCTGGTCCCGTCCCCGGCCTTTACCTCCGACCCTTCAATAACATGCGAACCTGCATCCTAGTCAACTTAAGCATCAGTAACAGTGGCCCCGTTAACGCGCAGTAGACGTAGACCGAGTGCTACATACATATCGACACTCCCCAGACCCTGATGCTAGACCAGATACTATCAGAGCATGCTCATTGGCCGCCTTGTCATCTTGTTTGAAGAATAAATTGACATCAAATCCGACTCGGACCAATGGCGCTCTTGATAGCCTATAACGGCAAAAGATCTATCAAACCATAACACAGCCAGCCCTAGGCCATCATATGTTACCGAAATGCTTCCCGAGCAACGTATTGGTCCGCTAAGTTACGATTCATGCTCGTCACCGCGACCGGCCTTGCCTCTCTCTCTGGCGGGGTGCTGGGATCAAAGAATCCGGGGAGACCTTTTTGCCTTAACCCACGACCCTGTCATGCCTGTCTTGTTCTCTCAAAATCATGGATGTATATGACTCGCTGCCACTAAAATCACGAACAGCTGTCAAATCGTCAGAAGTTTGCCCCGGACCGATTAGCATACCTTAGCCTCCGTTTCACCTTCGCTACAATTTTGCCCGAGGCAATTATGACCTACAGCAGGATAATTCATCAGCCGTCTCGTCCATACACACACAAATGCTCATACGCGCCATCCGCCGCTTACGGATCTCGCACTCGCAGATCCATCCGGACATCAATGTCCAGGCACTGAAACCAGAAATACTCAGCTCATCTTTGCTTCCTCCACGTCTCGGATCCCCTCCGAGTGCCACCATAATGTACAATAGAGCCCCCGGCCATGACCCCCGAAGCACCGCGCCATGGCATCGGCAATACACCGAGACCTCCCGTTTAGCCCATCATGAATCCGATTTTGCCATGAAACCTCATCATGACTTACTCCCCGCCTACACCCCTCATGCCATGCCATTCCCCTAGCTAACCATCCGATCCCGACTTGTTCCGTTCATTTCCTTTACTTTCCGACCTTTACTCGTCAATTCAACCACACATTTGCTCACCGTCGGTCTGCTCACGGTCAAGGTTCCCGTCCGCGGAGAAGTTCCCCAGAAGCCTGGACCCTTCGGAAAACACACGACTTGAGAAGCATCATGCCATTTCTCCATCCCGTCTTCGCATTCTCACCGTTGTAAGTACAGACACACAGACAATTTTACTTACAGAATGCTTCCACCAATATCTTACACATGGGTATTTCCACCGTATGCATCATGAATCTTCCCATCATTGCTTCAACAGCATGCCTCCATTGTAACGTCACTCTTTAGACCTGCCCTACTCTGCCTCGTAATATCACTTTGTCACATTGCTTGGTCAAAGAAACGCCCTTGAGCGTCAATGTCCACTATCAGATGCTCTATTTTGTCTCAAATAAATGTGGTGATATCTGTAGCAACGTTGAGTTTAGCCCTGACTCCAAACCCCAGAACGCCTTACGTACATAAAACAATGACCAACAGTATCAAACCTCATACCTGCGCCTATCCATACAATATGCCTGTTCCTAGGCGCCTCCGCCTGCGCCTCTCCCAGCAGCATCTCTTTCATTACAAATCCTAGCTCTCCTCGCCTCGTCTTGCCGCCTGCAACTCAAGATCCCTCAGTTGTCTCCACAATGATTTCTACTCTCAATACAAGACCACTGAAAACACCAAAGGAACAGAAAACTGAACATGGATGAGGAGAAAGGCGCCTCATCACAATCGCCAATCTCATCCACAATTCCCACCTCACAGGGACTCTTCTAATGCCTTACCAAATAGCAGCCTGGTCAGCGTCGAAGCGTGTAAGTTCGCGACCAGCGTCCTCAAGATCTTTCTTGGCTTTCATACGCATGTAAAAGATGGGGCAGTCCTTGCTACTGCAGATAACCTCGCAATGCATACTGCCCTGGCAGCGCTGGCACTGGGTCCACAGTCGCCCGAAACGCACCTCGAGGTCTGACACGCGATCAAGCGTCTTCTTGTAGAGCTCTCCCACGCGAGGCGCGCAGTTGGCACACACCGCTCCCTGGGCCTCCTCTTTTCCTGTCAGTGGCTTCTTGCAACCCATACATGTCTGCGTCTTCTTGGCGAACTTCATGAGCCCTCCAACAGTGGGAGCCGCTACGGAGATGGATCGCGTGTGGTCTCCTGTAAGCAAAGAGCGCGCCTTGGTCTCCCCGAGGATCGGTTCGAAGATACGGCCCAGTGGCTTGGCTAGCTGATTATCCAGGTAGTAGCGCGTATCTATCGGCACATTGTGCTCTAGTACGTAGATGGGATCCTCCGACTTCTCGAAGTTTTTGGCGCCGGCCGCGCCTCGGACCATGACGTAGGCCACTCGGTCACCGAGTCCCGGCGCCGAGCCTGCATCTCGCTTCTTCATCCGCTGCGCCAGCTCGACGTGGGCTTGCTTTGCGGCATAATCGTCCTTCGCAAGGGCTTTTGTGATGACCAATTTCGACATGTCGACCTTATTTTGCAGTAGATCTGCAATCGTCTCCTTGACGTACCTAGATTAATCTACCGTTAGCATCCCGCTTTCTGCCCCGCGCCACCAGATAAGGACTGATAACCTTATTGATCTCGGAGCTTGATCGGAGGGGGGGGGGACTTACTCTTGTGCGCCTTGCACATCTTGGTCGATCAAGATCATCCGCAACACCTTTTCGATCACCGTCTGCACCAAGAGACAGTTATCACGTCGCACCGTCTCAATACCCTTGGTGTCCATCTTGTCGTACTTCTCCGGCTTGGTCCAGTACAGACCAGCATATCGCTTCTTGTTGATGAGCAGGTATGGGAAGTACACCTTTTCGAACTCGAGCTTGATCGGCTTGATGAACTTCGCCGATACGTATTTTGATGCTTCTTCGCCGAGCTTCATAGCTTCTTGCAAGTCCTTGGTGCCAAACTTAATCATGACCGAATCGGTATCACCGTAGATGACCTGGGCGTCGTGTGAGTATCCATTGGCGATGTTGTAACGGTTTTCCACCTCTTCCTTGGTCTTTTCAATCATCTTTCGGCCAAAACTCGTTGTACTACTGGCAATCTCGAGACAAGGGAGCTTTCCTGTTGTCGCACCTGTCAAACCGTACACACTGTTTGCGCTGATCTTCAGAGCCAGCTGTCGACCGTTCAACACAGCCTTCTTGAAAGGGTCTGTCTCAACCGCCAGTTCACGCTTGGCCTGTTTACGGGCCGCAAGCAGTTCTTCGAGAATCTGCGCTAGTAAACCCTTCCGTTGCTTGATTGTGACGAAAGTATCGCCATTTGGCGTAACAATATAGTCCTCGTCTTTCTGGAGATTGAAAGCTTCAATCGCCTTCTTGCTCACCAAGGTCGTATAGCAGAGGTTGTGGGCTTGCATGATGCTGGGATACAGAGATGCGAAATCCAGAGTGGCAATCGGAACATCATAATAACCCCGAGTAGGCTCGATGACTGTGGCTCCCTCGTACTGTTCATCGGAGGCTTCAGACTTGAGGTTAGGAATGACCAGCTTCTGCTCCAAAGCCTTTCGAAATAGCTGACTGATAAACTTAACTTGCTGGCCTCGGGACAGCAAGAAGTTGAACGGTACACCCGTGACTCTTGCCATTTCGGTATAGTTTTCCAAACAAGAGAGTTTGTCCATCAGCCTTTGGGGAAGATAGGCATCTTTCAAACAGTATAGCGCAAGACGTCTTCGAGATTCGGGTGTACCGTTGAAAAGCTCTGTGATCATAGTGTGGTGTACATCCTCCTTCTGCTCGCCCAGGAAATTGGCACAAACAGAGTTCAGAGTGTAACTTCTAAGATGGTGATCACGCTGAACCAGCTGCAGCATATCCAATTGCAACCGTCCGTTGGTGTTGGTAGCTTTGGTATCTCGGTTGCCCATCTGCTTGCTGGAGAAGTTGGTCTCCTTGGCCTTGGACTGCATACTAGGAATTCGAGTCCAGTATTCAAATCCAGCCACCTTGAGATGCTTTGCTCGGTCCAGTAGGTACGGAAAATCGAAGTTTGAGATGTTGTAGCCAGTGATGATATCAGGGTCCGATCTGATGAGGAACTTTTGCCAGTCGCTAAGCATCTTCTCCTCCTTCTCATACTCGAGAATCTGGGTTGCCACGATAGAGCTGGTCTTTTGCAGACAAAACACATTTCGAACAAAGGGCTTCTTCTCTCCATATTGTGTGACAATGTTTGCGATCTGGATGACAGGGTCGTGGTTGGCTTCCGGAAAGATACCTTTGCGACCAGCACACTCGATATCGAAAGACAGAATACGCAATGGGGCCATCTTGGACCAGTCACCAACCGGCTCGTGTGCGATAAGATCGAGGTAGCTCACTTCAGCTTCGATCTGACAGTTGGATTGGCGAATGTGATCGGGGATGAGTTTGAAGGTCTTGGCTGGGGCCTCTACCCAGGACATTCCTCGGACCTAGTTTAGAGTTAGAGTCTCGCCGGCTGAAGAATCTGTAGTACATACCTTGCAATCAACCATGAATCGCAGCAAATATTGAAGGTTGTCAAAAGTCTGGACTTCGCCATCGTTCCTCCACATTCTTTTCCAGTTTGCGTTGCCACTTTGGATGGTTGTCCGGACTTTGTTGATGAACTTAGGGTCTGTGACTGTGACTTTCAAGTACGGCTTGGACTGATTGCCTTGAAATCCGTAGATGTTCTCTCTCATGGCAAAGGCAACCGAGTGGATCGTCGGCTGGTGCTGGGCAACTTGTGTCTCTAGGTACGCTTTGAAAGCAGCACAGTCCTGTGGCTGGAAGTTGACAGGAGCAGGAACATAAAGATAATGTTTGAAGTCGGTGACATGCAACATGACCGAATTTCCTGCTTCATTAACGCCAAAGAGCTTGACAGTCGCCCTTCCGCCATGTAATGTGCCCTCCTCGGCTTCAATAGACTGAAAGCAGAGACTATCACGCTCCGGTACAAAGTCGACAACGGGTGGTCGGTCCCATGCCTGGTCTTTCTCTGTATTATTTCGTTTCCGGTCAGAAAGGTCCTGGCTAAGTTTCTCAAGGACTTCTGATTCGAAGGCGCTTTTGGGCTGACTGGATGTCATCTTGGATCGGGGGTCGTTCTGAGACCCGGGAACCCGGGCGGCAGCGGGCGAGGAGGGAATGGCATCGACCTTGCGCTTTTTCGCCGAAGAAGGAGAGGATGTGATGTTCTGACGAGTGTGGCTCTCGCCCAGCACCCGCTTCTGGGGAAGGACTGCGCTGGCCATGGTGAATGACGATGGCAAATGTTATAGGGGAAGAAAGAAGTAGAAAAGGAACGGAAAGCAGACAACCAACGTGTTCAACGATCACCTATTCATCCACAATGAGGATGGTGATGAGTGATTGACGGCTTCTTTGGTTGATTATGATTGTTGACACTAGACGGTTGGAGGGGAGACTATGGCATGGGAGATTTCTGGTGGGTTTGAAATCGACGACACGACTTTAATTGATAGCCACCGCGTAGCGCGACGCATTAAGCGTGACGTGACTGACCCCACCTGCGCCGTGTAGCAAGTGTTCACGTGAGTTGGCGTCTTCTTTCGTGCCTTAGGCATCAGAAAATGGAGACCGATATTCAGGCATAAGCTTGGCTTAGACGAAGAGAGAGGCATGGCATAGTCACTTGCAACTCATTATGAGAGGATACAACAAATATTGAAATCACGAATAACAGGGATTCCTGATATTTTTTCTCGTCTATAGTTTCGAAACGTTTCAGAAATGCTCACTGCCAACTAAATCCTCATCGATCACTACACCACCCCGAATCAGACCCGAATTCTATCTCACACCTGTCTTGAAGTCAGCTACTATACAGTGACATAAGGTTGCATCTCCGACTCGTAAACAAGAAACATAGATTCAGACATCCATTCTAAAAGCATCCGTAACCCCTTATGGGATATTCAGCTAAGCCATGCATTGAAAAGAATTCATCATGAAAGCACATAAGACAAATCAGAGCTTCAAAGGACTCACTTATGAGATGTTCAGAGCAGTAAGCAAGCCTGCGAGTTAAGGAAAAGATATGTACCACATAAGGATGATATTCTCGGATACACCGAGAGGGAACGGTCACAGACGAACAAGCAGAAAATAGGAGGAAAGGAATACCATTTATACTATCGCCAAGAATCAGTTATTAAGGTAGGGTATCCCTTTCAGTCACGCAGCCATCAACCTGCGGGGTATCGCATGACTTTGTGCCGTGTTGTCAAGCCTGACTGTAGCCAAGAGCTGCATTCTCATGTAATGGAATCTCCAACCCATGTCCTATACCATGTCGAGGCCCTGCCCGGTTGGAAAATGCATGATAGTCTCCCATATAGAGTACTGCCGGCTGATCGTAACCAGCATTTGGCCACTTCACCATTCCTAAAACTACCGATTCAGGTGCTAAACCTGCGTAATAGCACGAGCCAATGCTATACAAGTCGTTGCTTCATAAATGAACACCAAAGAAAAAAATGACTAGGACCCTCCGAAGTCATTGATAGCATTTCCAATTAAAGAATTGTACCAGTTTGTCCAACGACGCCGATGCCGTGCAACATACAAATTGCATATTAACGGCCATGCCGCTATCTAAAGCCACGCAGTATTCAAGCGGACGCCATAGGCGCTTCTCAAGAGGATTTCTGGAGATGCTCAAGAGAACCCCACTCGCACCAATCACTAACGGGCTATATCAAGTCAGCTTATGCATCTATAATGGTATAAAGGAAACTTACAAGGCAGTTGAAATACTTGCACCAGTCACAGGTGTCATGGCTGTTGTAAAATTTGTTGAGAAGAACGATAAAGACAACGATGATCATGACGAGGAAGCCAGCCCGAACCAGCCACCAAGCCCACCAAAGTGGTTTGCGTCCCTTGAAAAAGCCGACCGGATTCTTGAAAAAGTGAGGCGGTGTCTCACCGGTCTGAGGAGAAACAGCTGCATACGAGAGCCCCTCGCCCATTCGTCGTCGCAGTGAGTTAGGTGAGTGCAAGACGCAGACACCGAGGGAGAGGCCCATCAAGAAACCGCCAATATGAACAAAGTTGTCCAGACCTGGTAAGAGTCCCAAGACAAATGAGATGACCATATCAAGGAGAATAAAAAGGAGGTCCTTGACAGGGTTGCGCCTGTCTTTCCAGGAATAGAGAAGGTCAAGGAGCAACAGAGCAATGATACCAAAGAGAGCACCAGAAGCGCCCACAGATGGCTGTCCTGGTTGCGCGTAATTCCCACCCATGATATTGCCGAAAATTCCTGCACTCATGTAGACAAGTAGAAACCGAATTGATCCAATGGCCATCTCCATCTCCTTTGCGATGGTGAGTTGCATGAGAAGATTGAAGATGATGTGAATAAGGCCAGCATGCATGAAGATAGCGGTTATGAAACGAAACCACTGATTAGGCTCAGGGCTCTGGTTGATATCGCCATTGAATTTGGGGTCGGGAACGTTGCCACCGAAACCGCAGACAACATGAAGTGGACAGTAGCTATCAGACTTGGTAGCATTCGGGCAAGGGAAGCCAGGTAAGGTCACGCCGGCCTTGTTCTCCAAGTTCTGAATACCCTTCACGTTGCGCATACAAGGAGCATATCGAGCACCCATGTTGATGAGCAAACTTGGAGATGGCCCAATCATTGGGTTGAATTGAGGCTTGATCGCAATAGGAGTCCCTGTCAATACACCTGGCTAGGAATTAGCTGACAAGAATTCTTAAACCTGTATTTCATTCCGCACTTACCATTCCTTGCTATTTCGGCGATGAAGACGGCAATTTGAGCCACAGAAAAGATGTAGACAACCCAGGGAATCCTCTTCTTGTCCGAGCCTATCATGCCTAGCTCACCGAGACGGACCTTGCCCTTTTTGCTCTTCTTCTTAGAACGTCCGGGGGCATCGTAGATATGATCGTTCATCTCAGGGTCGTCATTCTTTGGGGTTCGATCTTGAAGAGGGATCTCCTCCTGGCCATAAGGTCGAGCAGCTCCACCAGGATAGCTTGTATCTTGATAAAAGCCTTGTTGGCCAATGTCAGCCGTACTGGAGCCGGGAGTCGGTCCCGTATTCGAGTTTGCCGGGTATACATGATCGTCAAACACGGTGTCGAAAGGAGACTGACCAGTTTGGCCAGGCTGGTTTTGGCTCGAGCTTTGCCCAGAGGGACTAGCATATGCATTGGCTGGATTATACTGTATATCATTTGGCGAATACGGAGTCTGCTTGGTCGGAATGATATGTGTTGTGGAATCGGCAGGATAGATCGAAGTGTCGGGAGCTGCGCAGTTCGAGTTGTACGAGTTGGGTTCATATGGAGGCGCTGGTGTTGACTGCGGCGAAGGTGTATCGTGGTTGTGGTAGTAGGGCGATGCGTTAGGGCCAGCATCATAAGGGGCTTGTTGGCCGCCGCCGTGGTAATAGTCGTGCGAAGCCATGATGGACGAAGGAGGAGGTTATAGAACAACGTGGACGAGATCACGTAGCCGGTGGAAGAGTAAGCCGCCAAGCGGCAAAGAAAGGGGATACGACTGCAACGAGTGGTGGTTCCAGAGCAGCTGCCAGATCAAATGCGCTCGTCGGTATCTCAATAAATAGATTGATCTGAAGCACCAGGTATCCCAGATGGCAGCTGGGTGTGTTTGTGATGGATACAAGCTGAAGATGTTGGACCAGAAAAATCTAAGGCAGCTTGGGTGGCTGGATGTATTGAACCTCAAACCTCAGCTGGTTGGAGTTGGACCCGAACAGGCTGTTTCAAGGGTCGCCAGGCCAGGGACGTAACGACGGGACTGGTGCGGTCTCGATTGCGTGGAGGCGCAGGCACTTTTGGCTTGCTCCTGATTTCTAATTGGACAGACGGGTACTGTTTACGCGTAAATTACGGGTCTCGGGGTCCGTTGGTTTGGGCTGGTTTTTATTGTCGTAAAATCGCAAAACGAGGGATGGTTCTTTGAACAAAAGAGTGAGTGTGGGAGAGAAAGAAGAACAAGACGACACAATAATTAAGTTGAGTTAGTTGGGTATCACTCTTGTGAGGCAACTTAGGTGACAGCCCTGCTTTATTCCTAGCAGACATCAACAAAACAACTCTTCTAACGCTGACTTGTCGGATGCCATGACGAAACAACTCACAGCCGAGTGACGTACAGTACCGGGGCTGTGCTGACAGCTGTGAGCCATGAATCCCTGCACTCAAAGGTCGATCACTGGAACTTGAGTCGTCTGCAGGTCCTTTGGGTGGTGCACTTTAGGACTGTTGAGCCTCAGTCTGCGTTTCTCAAGCGCCACAAGTTCTTAATTTAGAACAGCAGCTATCTGAATTTGGTTGTGCTGTGGCGGCCATAGAACCTGGTTGTTCGCGTGATAGTCAACGATTGCTTGAGGAATCATTCTGGGAACTGCCAGACGCTGAATCTGGTTCAAGAGATGTACCGAATAGTAATGACGCTGTCGATCCTGTAAACCCAGAGTTGTCGGTGTCTGCAGCATACCACTATATTTGTAACATCACAACTCAAACCAGGCAAACACTACTTGTGCTACACATCCAATGTCAAACATGCCACACCAATCTGTCACAACAGACAGCAACTTGCTAGATACACATAAATCTTCTGATCAATTAATCGTATTCACGATGGTACACTGGCCCATATCTTCTAGTCTAACCCACCCTTCCGCTTCATCTCGAATTACTATGATGCGTCCTGGTGGCTGAAGCTGACAAGCCAACCGCAGCCACTATTGATGCTGACGAATCTCCCTTATTCCCTGTACCAGGTGGAACTCGTAGTGCTGCACTTTTCCTGCGACATTTGTTATGCCTTTTACCAACGACAACTCTAGACGGGAAAGAGTTATTATTCTCGTCCATACTAGATGTCACCGCCTTGACAAGCCATGTTAAGCAGTCATACTTCCCACTCTTACATAAGTTCTCAACCGATGCTTGCTTCAATGCTGCCCAATCTGCAGATGATCTCCATGCCAAGATCTACAACTAGGATGTCTTGTCATAGTCTATTCCTTCAGTTAAAGCTCTCGGAGGCAGCCTGTGCCCTGTATGCAGCGCGAAAACGGCCAAAGACTGATAGGACAGGTTGTCAGTCTGTAGATGAATTGCTGGCTGAATATAGTGCGTATGTTCAGTCATTGCCAAAACTCCATGGCAGCGGGTGTTGGTGACTGATCGAGTATCGTTAACAATACGGCCAACACCACAATTTACTTGTTCCGGGGCACAGCAGCTGGGTGAGTGGGTTTGGTTCGTTCCATTAATACAAGTTGTGACGTGACATATTTCGTACACGGCTCGAGCCGCCATTTGGGTATGTTCTTGCATCCCTTCTTGCTGCTCATTTCAGCCGGCTTTCGTTATGATCCCCCTCTTCTTCCGTTACATGGATAGTATAGTACAGCTTGGTTTTGTACATGGCGCATCGCGCCTATAGCGAGTGTTGCGATGCATGTATTACCCCTTCAACGTTATCCGGGTGTAATCATCATTTCTTCTCCTGCGGCGAAGCGTCGTCAGTTGAGTTCTCGCCTTCCTGCTTCTTGGAGCCTTTTCCCCAGTTACCACTCCAAACATCTGCAACCTGGTCCATGATGATGTCGCCAATGCCCTTGCCCTCCTCCATCTTTTGTCGGTGCTCCTCGGCACGCTTCTCCCGCCAATCCTTCTCCTCGCCTCCCATCCACACATCGTTGAGCGCCTTGGCCACACCCTTCTTTTCATCTTCCTTTTGCTGTTCTTGCTTAGCCTTAAGAGCCGCTTCGCGCTCGCGGTGCTCCCGAAGTAATTGCTGGGTGCGTTGAGCACCCTCAGGGAGATCGGTGCCGACCATGGATCCCATGCGGCTGCCGAAGCGCGAGTAGATTGATGAACCAGTGTACTCGTAGGCGAGTTGGTTTGTGGCGAGAGACCATGCACCGGCGAGGACGAAGAATCGAAGGTCTATCTTTCGTGGAGGGAGGAGCATCGCGAGGGGGAGAATGACTGCGCCAGCAAGGGCAGAGTTGTGGATGAAGGCATTGCGGGGAGGCAACGGAGGTTGCTCTTGAGTTTGATTCTGCGACATCGTGGGTTTGATCCGGCCGGTTCGGTCGATTTGGCTCTGAACGATTGCTATGGGGTGCTCTGTTTCGAATGTAGCCAACGAGTTCAGTCGCAATCGCGAATTTGCTTTGGTTGGTAGAATCGAAGATGCGTAGATCCGTCGACGACTTTTTTCCAGTGTCTGGTTGGTTGCGCCCCATGTGGCTGGGAGGTACCTAGTTTTCCTCCCAAATTCTATGAGTGTCAAAGTATCGTTTGACTTGCCGCCTGTTGTAGGGTAAGTCTATTCTAGCAACACACTCAAATTCAGTACCGATTTTGCTTTTGTCGCAGCTATTTTTACCAAATGTACGAGGATGTCTGGTGTTTATGAATTGTAGTTTCACTCTCATCCACATGGCTCTTTCGTTGGCGATTTCGTGATCGTTGAATATAACAACAAGCTATAATAAGTTACCTGACTTGTCCTTGCCTTCAACGCTATGGATATTGTTAACGATCCACGACCTCACCCTTTCATGGTTCATCCCAGTCCGTATGTTGATGTAGACATGTACTCAAATATATTCCGCACATATCCAAGTAAGAATTTGAATTGACTCGTAAATATAATTATGATTTTCGTGGCAACTAGATCCGAAAGGTTCAGATCCACGGCCTTAGTGCTATCGGTCGTTCACGCCGCTTTCACTGGGATTATATAACCCACTGGACTACAAGATACCAACGCTGCTAGCCGATTAATCTATAGCTAGGTAAAGGAATCACACAATATGCTATATAATTATCGAATGAGTAGCAGGATCAATGACGCATCATTGGCTTATATTGACTTTCAATGATAATGCCGAGTGGTGCCCCGAAGGTGTGTGATGCGAATAAAAACTTTGAATACTGTCCCCTGTCAACCTGCGCCGCAAGGATTGATCGAACCAGAGAAAGCATAACTACTCTGCCGAGACCGACAAGTATTTGAGTCTCCCAAAGACCCAAAATATATTCCATGATATTCAACTAGTGTTGCCATCTTCGCCAGTCACCGATCATATGCTTGATGCTTTCCCAGAGTAGTTGAAAAATGCAAAGTTCGAATACGGGTTGGCATGAATCCAATACCGCGAGCGACATAAGAAGCTCGATACGCCCTGTATACAAGAATCTGGCCTATGATTGCGCCAATAATTTCAGCTTCTAATCGCAGAACCGGATGGGTGAGGCTGTCTTATCATGCCTTGGTGATTGTTGTATAAAACCATGGGTTACCCCAAACTTTCAAAGGCTAAATAAAAAGGGCCACCACTACTTTAGGCCACACGGGAAATTGATGGATTCGGCGGGTTTCTCTCCCGATCGTAAACCAACTCCGCACTGACTACCAGTATCGGCGGTGCTGTGACGAACATGCCTGAAACAACCAAGCACGCACTTCTGAGTGTACCGAGCGTGTTACATGTCAAGTGCTAGATCTGGCTACTCATTATGGAATATGATGACGGACAGCATGAGTCAGTCACGAGATAAGCAGAAGGTTTCTCATATGTCCAAGTAGCAGGGAGTATATGGCCCAAGTTCATGGAGAATCTTTGACCACTTGCTAAGACGCCGGAAAAGAGCCTATCAAGTGCAGCACACGATTTGGAGTATATTATAAAGCTGGAAGTTGTAAAATGCGATACAGAGGTTGTTGTATCAGGTGGCATGGGGCATAATGATGCTTCTTGGTAATTATGTCGAGTATGTATCTGTTACTCTCAATGATATGTCCTCAATCAAGTCGGAAAACTCATCCAACTGAGAGAACAGCAAGTCGATGCGGGAAAAAGAATCGTTGAGGGATACGCAAGTTTTTGATGTGCATTCATAGAGTTACGAACTCTGGTGGAATCAAGATTGTCACGATAGTTGTGTATTATTGACCCCAACACCTCATTGCTGGGGATCTGTGCTTTACCATTATGATCTCTTCTTATCAATAGATATCCTTTCGATAGCGACGCCTCCAAATTTGAAATGTTTGACGCTACTGTATAAAAGCTTTAAGGGGCGGACATCAACCACCATCATGTACAGCCCCCCAGGGTAATAAANNTTTATTACCCTGGGGGGCTGTATTCGACCTAGTGACTTCGATCTACCGTGTGCCGGGTGCCTACGCTGAAAGGTACCGACTCTAGCATGAACTTTAAGTGGCCACGCATCTAACATTCAACTGTACGTGGCTGGTAACGCAGTGTTGAAGCTTCTATATGGGACAGAGGTAAACCTAAGCTCAAGTATCGATTGAACCCGTCTGTTGTTCAGTAGACTCAGGTGCTAGCTATCTGCCATTGAAACTACTGATTACTTAACATATCTCGATCTTCTTGTTAGGTTCTTTTAGGTCAATCGATTAAAAATACACATCTGCGTGACCGGACATCATGCCGGCCGCGTTGCCAAGCACGCACTCAGAATGTCAATGCGACTCTCCACTCCACAGTGGAATGTAGCCGCTGTCATGATAAGCTACGGTACGGCATTATGCCATACTAACAAGGTGCTGACCGTTACAGCTTTCACGTGGCGCCGCTGACTATGAACTCGGACCAAGTCAAGGCGTTCAATTCTCCCGGCAGTCCGAGACCACGGACTCGATTGCTATATGAGGTTATGTTGCCGAATCTGTGTTTATCCACACTTTGGGTAGCTTAAATTAACTGGCGGGCACACGGGCTATGCGTGCTACTTTCATAGCCTAGACCAGTTCCCTGTTACATTTTGACCACGGTTCTTCCATTATTACCGATGAGACGTATATGTTATTTGCCCCGTCAGCGGGCAGTTGATTCACTAGGGCGGTGGCTATACTCAAATAGATAATCGTTGTGGAGATGCGAATGATACTATCCTGGCGCGAGTCAGGGCATCTGTTTATGTACTGATGAATTGACGATGGAGTAGATATCCACCGGGGATTGAATACATGACTTGAAAGACAAACCTAGCATGCCACTACTTGACACAAGCGCTTCGAGAAGCACGCCCATACCTGTGGGTCTCTACGAAACACCCAATTGCATTTGCAGCCGCTATTTGAAATACCCCTAGTGGCTGGATACTGGTTCTGTAGCCCGCATCCCCCCCTTACATAGTGGCAGATGCCGCGGCAGCCTTGTCATCGGCCGTTTGTCTTAGTGTCAATATTCGGAGCCGACGGACGAGACATGGCCGAAAAGGCTGAAGCTTGTGGAGGGTGTAACGATCGGCAACGCAACCAACTCTGGGGAGGACAAAGTCTTGGCAATTCCAGCGTTACGGCTGGTATTACCACCTTTGGTTATCTCCCGGTACATGGGATAGGTACCCCTTGGAAACCCAGAAGAACTCTGTTTCAAGAATGGACCGAATATTCATACACCTTCTAAACTTTGCCGCCAGGGCAAGAGTGGATTGGCTGTTCACGAGCTTGCATCCAGCTTCGAAACCGGGTAAAGTATGTAGTTCGTCAAGGATTGTAGACTAAAACTGCACATCGTCTGATATCGACATCCTCCGGGGATGTCTGACGAGCTCCCAAAGTGTCACCGTATCTTTCCGTACTGCACATCTATGCCGCCGCCGTTCGATCGCCGTGCTTGGCGGTCCAAGGAGATAGAAGGATCAGCCTACCAATAGAGAACCCCAGAAAATGTGGAGAGATAGGAGAAGAATCTGACCCAAAAAGGAGAAAATCTCGTCCCCAACCGCGACGGGTAAGTATTGGAGAAAGGCCGGGATCCATATCAAGAGCCGGGCGCGTCGGGAGACGCCGCAGGCGACGATGGCGGCGAAAGGGGATCTTCATGAGCTACTGTACGGTCGACGTGCCCGGTGTGGAGAGCCGAGCCGACTGCCAGGGCACGCAGGGGTTGGGGCTATAGTTAAGAAGTGAAGTTACATGGTCTAGGTAAACGGACCGTGACCCGTGCCGCGAAAGCATGTTGGCAGTGTTGTGCTTGTGGGATCTTTTTCTCGTAAGGCTGAAAGCTGACAGGATTGGAATGACAGCCTATATTAGAGATTGCGGTGCCCAGAGTTTACATGGGGTTTATTTCTACCGAGGGCTGTGCTATAAAGCATGGAAGGATTATTCTGTGATTGCTCTTATTAGATTTCCACCTCGGACGACAGCTCAACTTACCCCGCCTCAACAAGCCAGAAATACATACTCCGTACCTTACTGGGAAAAGAGACTAAAATTAAACCAACTGTTTGACAAATTGTACCGTCCCACCGGGAAATCTACTCGACGAGCCCACGAGGGCCCGGTTCAACGCATGGATTACCTTAGTTAGAATGGAGGGTCTTGGCAGATGCGGGCATTGATTGGCAACAAACGGACGTTTTGTACGGAAGTTGCCGTCCTTTGCCGGTCTACTGGGACCATATTGGGACGCATGTGCAATTTGCAGGCCTGTGATGAGACATGAGATCCTGGTGGCAGCATACACTGGTGCAGTAAAGTACAGTACAATCATGCAAACTAGGCACGGCAAGGCAAGGGATCACGTCCTAATACGAGTGATGAGACAGTCTGGCTGACTGTGCCGCATTATTGCAAAGCCAAGAACCTCCTGAAAGGTTGAAAGCTTCCACGATTGTTCATTCGTAAGTGTACTGTACCGTAGCCCACATAATATATGGGGACCCGAAGCAGAGGCTATCGAGATCTAGATTCTCGAGATTAAACGAGTACTTATATGTACATTCACAGCAATGCAATGGCATCAAAGCGGTTACAGTTGAATCCCAACCTTACCATTTTGGTCTGCAGATACACTCAGGATTGAGACATGTGAGCCCTCTGTTTGTACTGTACTCGTTATGGATGCAATTACGTACATACCTTACATACATATACACATACTTCGTTATTCATAAAGGCAATCTGGTCAAAGTTGCCGTTCCAAGCGCATAGTGGAGGGCCGAGTCTAGACGTCCATGCGCCGAAGCAGTGGAAACAGTCGGTGACTGAGAATCAGCACGGGTCCGGTCCACAAACCGCAAACTTCAGTTGCTAGACCCTCAATTCGAATGAGTTCAACATTGCAGTGGTAATTGGATTCCTTGCTTTTTGAAAGGGATCGTCTTGTCTGTCTAAGGTAAAGTATCCAAAGTTCCATGCCTTAAAATGACTTGCCGCCGGCGATATTACGTACCCCACCGAGGCCGGTCAAACCTACCTTACCTACCGGGACGGGACCTACCTAACTAAAACTCAACGGAAAAGAAGTCGGCTATACCCTTTTTTAGATGTAGTCAGGTACCCAAGTCCCAAAGCAAGGCAAGGGAAGGTTGTGTGTAAGGTACCTAGGTACTTATCTTCAACGGGCATATATCGGAGACATTCAATTCTGCCAAGGCCAAGCACACAGTGGACAGTGGAGGTCGACAACAAGCGATAACAGTTTGTTGACTCCAACGAGATGGAAAAGAAAAGAACTCGATGCTTCACATCGAACCAAACATCATCAACATGGCATGGGAAGAAACAAAACGTCAGATATCCCCCCCTTGTCCCCCACCGCCACCGCGCTAAGTGCGCCCCTAACAGCCCTGCAGAGCGCTGAGCGTCAATCCAAATCCTTCTCCGGGCGGCTTAGCTGCTTGCACTCCCTTGTGCGACCAACAACAGGAACGCACAAGCGCCCCCCTGTCAAACGTCAAAGCCTCATTGGCCTTAGAAGTCTCGTCCGAGTCCTGAGCAGAAGCAAACTTGGAGCGCCATCAGGATGCACTAGAGCGGCGCTGGGAGGGGGAGAGCCCGAGGCTCTTCCATGGAACATGGCATGGCGCATGGGCATGGACCATTGTCGACCGTCTCCAAGTCTAATCAGCCACCTCGGGGTGCGGTGCCACTAGAAAGTGCCATGGATCTTCACCATCCAATCCACTCACTACTGTATCACGGATCCTCATCTAGAAACGGCCAAACCTCCCAAGCACCACTTATGTACTCTTCAGTACCTCTCTAGCACCCTGGCCTACTGCCCGTCCTTGGCCCTGCCCAGCCCTGGAAAACCATACCCGTGACACACGAATCGATATCGTTCGTAAGGTCCATCCATACTTTGCCAAGCTTGCCTTGCTCCCGCGGGTGCAATGCGTTTTGCAGCGGCTGTCTCGCCTGTCTCGCTGCCAGCTCGCTGTCTAGTTATGGTTACACAGAGCGTGCTACTCCAAGATTGGCAGAGCACGCCGTCAGGATGGCAGGCAATATGGATATCGCCAAGAGGAACCCACTGGCGATCCATTAACTGTCGGGTCTCTGTTTTCATCAAGGGTCCCCCGGGCCTCCTGCTTGACATGCTCCGGCCTCCCTCCCCACAAAGAGTACAATCTCGGTCTTTGTTTGTTGGGTTGCTGCTGTTCGTCTTGAATCGCAGGGTTGACTATCGCATCTCCGGCAGTGCAAGTCATTAGCTTGAGCCTCCGCCTGGCATCATGATTAAGAGTGGCAGTGATATCGTGGATGAAGATGAGCCCCCCATCATGCTTGTCAAGCTTCTCATGTTTGATCTGCCCCTGGGATCAGAATACCTACATACAGTAGCTTGAAAGTGATGAGCTATAGAAAGGCCTCATGGTGCCCAAGAACTGGGGCTGACACTGACACTATCCGCCACAGTCGGGCTGCCCTTATGCGTTCGAGTCTCGTATGCGTATGCGTATCAACCTAGCCCTGTGCTCATGTCTGTGACGACTTAGTTTCTTTTGCTTGCCTTGATCCTGCTAGTCAACTTCCATTTCCTTTTATTTACCCCCCGGCTGCTTCTAGTCCTCTGCCACCTTTCTCTTGCAGAAACTCTGATTCTTGACTACTTATATCTTTCCCTCCACCCTCCCTCCGTCTTCTCGGCCGAGAAGCGAAGCGGTTTGTTAGAAAGCGTGGTAGTCGTGGAGCTATCGCGGGGGGATAACGGCGATCTGATCTGACAAGGTGAATCGATAACCCTAGCTACTAGCACTTGCTTTCTAGTAGACCAGAAGGTGTTGGGCCCATGGCTCAAAGTTGGATAAAGGAAGAATCCTCATCGCCTCAATCCGGGAGAGCGACAGGAAGAGCACCTTCGAATGTACCTTCCACAAATATTAGCGAGGTCGCTGTTGCGCCTTCTACTGTGTTGAGGACCCAAGTATCAGCATCGGCATCTGCAACCCCAGTCCCAGTCTTTCCAGTGACCGAACTAACCACTCATCCACCTTCTCTACATCCCGCCACTATCAATACTTTCAACAATATCGAGATCCCCTATACCGAGAGCACATATAGCAGCAGCAACGTCTCTCCCGCCTCGACAAGTACACCAGCTACTCCTGTTACAGGCCCTGGTGCTGCTGACGGAATTACCGTCTCCGAAAGCCCTTCGGTTTCTGCTGCAGTACCTTCTTCGTCGGCTTCTTTGGACCCAACAGCACCAGCAGCCTCTCAGCTAAAGGCAAAGCGTGTCCGGACGAGTAAACCAAAGGTCAAAACAGGATGTGCTAACTGCAAGTTTGTCTCCCCCTAGCTTCCCCCCTTCCCTTGCTTAACCTGATCACTGCTTCGATAATGGTATCCATAATCTTACCTTGGCCTTAATATAGGCAAAGACGGATCAAGTGCGACGAGGCCCGTCCAGCCTGCACGCAATGTGTTCGAAGCAACAAAACCTGCACCGGCTACCCGCCGCCTAGCCGCAGTGCCCGTCCTTTCGAGGAGATTCGAATCGCCCCGAAACCGACGCCAGCTTACGAGGCTCAAGCTTCATCAAGTACTTCAATTGCAATTGCACCTCTTCACGGTGAATATCATCTACCATCACGCCGAGCCTACCAAAGAGCAATTTTGAGGACGGCTTCTCCAGGAACCCCATCTCCATCGCCTACTACTTATCAACCATCCGTGGCCCTGCAAATTCAACCGAATGAGTCCTTTTACTTCGATATTTTCCGTTCACACACGGCTAGTGAGCTGTCCGGCTTCTTCGACAATGTTTTCTGGACCCACCATGTCCCACGGGAATGCCATTCTGAAGATGCCATCAAATGTGCTGTGATTGCTCTCGGCGCCCTGTACCAGACCCTCGAGCAGACAGCCGCGCTCAACTTGCCTAGCGGGCCTGAAATAGGCGCCGATGCGCATGTCGAGGTTATCAGGAGTCACTGGCAAGTAGCTATCAGGCGCTACGGTGATGCGTGTAACGCATTAGTCAAGTTGAACACCCAGGACCAGCGATCTCATAGGACCTCCATCATGGCCAACGTGCTACTGGCTTGCTTTGACTCGTTTATTGGTGACCACAGACAGGCTATCCATCAGATCCAGACTGGACTTGGTCTGCTCGACATATTTCGTACTCAACAAAGACAACGACTTCAGCCGGCGTCCCAGGACCCCTTAGAAGAGGAATTGGTTACTATTTTCACAAGACTGGCGGTCCAGGCAAAGTCCTATGACATGGCCTTCCATTTCCCTCAACCTTTCAGTATACGGCTCAGCTCACAGTCGCAAACACAATCTCCCGGTCCGAGCAGTTCGACATCCGCATCGCAAGAGGAGCCCTTCACGATTCCGGAGACATTTACCTCTGTTGTTGAAGCTCGAATAGCGTGTGATACATTGAACGCGAGGATCATGCGGTATATTGAGGAATTATTCACTATGAAAGGGGATCTGAAGGGTACACTTCCCCAGTCATGGCTGGATTATGGTCTTCATTTCAAGGACTACCTCGAGGCATGGAGTAAAGCCTTTGACAACATGTTCTTTTCACGGCACAACCCGTCTGTCAGCCTTCAGGAGAAAGCAGGCATTGCTGCTTTGAAAATGCTGGCCACTAACGGAAGAATCTTGTACCTGATGACGTTCAGTGATAAGGAATCCGACTTTGACAACTTTCTTCCCCAGTTCCAGACTATAGTTGACTTGGGCATCGAAATAGTCGGCGACGAGGAAAGACGTGCCGCTTCGCGTGACTGTCCCAATCCCGAGCAATGTCAGCATCGGCAACGCGAAAGCTGGCAGAGCCAAGATTTCTTCCCGGCTATGGGGTTCTCGGCTCCTCACATCAAGCCCCGATTCGCCGCCGACCTTGGCATTGTTGCTCCGCTCTTCGTCGTAGCAACCAAATGTCGCGATCCTGGTACTCGACGCCGAGCTATACAACTACTTCGCAGCAGCGCCCGCCGGGAAGGCATGTGGGATAGTGAGATGGTGGCCAACATCAGTGCCTGGGTTATGAACCTGGAGGAGTCTGAGGCGCTGGCCATGGGAATCGAGTCATACCCTGCAGATGGTGTTACAAGACCCATACCACGAATAATACCCGACGAAAAGCGTTTCACGATTCGATTCGTTGACTTCGACCTTCGAAGCCGTGTTGCAGAGCTTCATGTTGGTACTCGCGGTCTTCCGCCTGGTTTGCCAGATGTAAAGTTTCGTCAAACTCGGCTGAATTGGTGACCTAAAAAAGTTGAGCAGTTCACCTATCTTTGTTAGGCAAAAGCGTTCTTCTACGATATCATAGATACGGAGTACTGGGGGGTGGTGTTTTGCGCTAGGAGTTGAAAATACGAAAACATGCCTAACTGTCATATCAAATGCTACATCATCAGATGCTGAGCGCAATTTGCCCCTGTGGACGTATTCCAATAGTATATCTAGTGCGTACTATGCCATTCTAATCCCAATTACACCAACGCCATGTAAATGCCGAAACGGACTAATCAGCAGTTGCCAGTATTATACAGAAAATTTACAGTGGCGGCAGCTCCTCTCGGCATATTGGACACTGAAGCCGGAACCTCATCCAGCTTTCCAAACATGCGCTGTGGAATATGTGCCTGCAGGGCGTGACCATATACAAGCGACGTGCGAACACACCTGCAACTCCTGTATCTTCATCTTCAGCTGTAAGTACCGGTACCTCGAGGACTTCACGGCAAATGGCGCAGTCAATGCTCCTGGTGGAACTTTGTTTTTTGCTGCTGTCGTCACCGGAGGAGCGGGCACGTTCGATGCCAGGGGTGTCATCAGCGACGAGACCAATTGGCAGACCACCAGCTTCAAGGCTGTCTTCACGGAGGACAGGATGATAATCCCAAGCATCAGGTGCCCAACCAGCAGGAACTCCGAAACGTGGACCGATGATGTCTTGTGCAGCGAGGATGACGAGCTGTATCCAGAGCCAGGCACAGAAAACAAGGAAGGCATGCCGATCGGAACGGGCGTAGAGAAAGTTGTCTTCTTTGATCCAGAAGTAGGCCACGGGGAGAAGGCGTAGAATAGACTGGCCGATGACAAAAGGCCATGCAAGAGCACGGCGGCAGTTCCGACGGGTGTTCCGATGGATCTGGGGGATCCAAAAGGAGAGATATATGAAGACGCAGAGGTTGAGGAAGAGAGAGCGTAGATTAGGGTACCATGTAGTTGAAGAGATGGCTAGAAATATGATACAAAGAGAGGTAAGGATGAGGCGGCCGATGATGCTCTGGAAGGATTGGGGAGGGTCCTCAGTGCGCTGAGCTGTCGTGGTACCAGGTACAGCAGCTGCAGAAGCAGCAATCTCTGCGTCGATGTCCTGATCGGAGGGGACAATAATGGGCTGAGCTTGAGTTGGAGCTGAAGCTAGTGGTGGAGGTGGAGGCGGAGGTCTGGCCGGCTGGCGTGCCGTTACGGGGCCGGGCAAGAGCGGAGCGGAACCGGTAGTGTTTGGGGTCATGACAGCGGGTGACGGCGCAGCAGTCGAGCTATTACCCGAGCTGCTTGAATTCTGATCCCGCTCTCGGCGAGGTCGCGCTTCAGGAAGCTGGACCTCATGAACCTTGGCCAAGAAGCTTCCACCAATTGTCATGGACAAAAACGCAGCAAAGAGGAGCGCCAAAGTCGGCAGGAATGTAGCGCCAGCAGATGAAACCCATGTGGCTGCGGCAGTAAAGGTCATACCATCGACCATAAGCATGGTTGCAATAGTCCAGAAGCTCACACGACCCATCGTGGAAGGGGTACTGGACTCGCGCATCTGGTTCTTGAGTAAATTGACCTGCGCAAAGACGATGATTGCGTAAACAAGAATCCACGTCTTTACCTGGTAAACTTGAACTTCCATCTTCATGCCCGTCAAATGCTGAGCCTCGCTTGGACCGAAATCAGGCGGTCCCTTGGTCTCGAGGAAGAACCCGCAATCTGGGGAGTAGATAACGGCCGACATTTGGAGTTTGGGAACCCTGGGGATAGGAGCACCCACAGGCGACTGCAACTCAGATTCGATAGCGCCAATAACAGACTCCAAAGCATCCCTGGATGAATCCTTGGAATCGAGCTTAAAATGGCTTCGACTGGGTGGGTAGACTTGTGCATACATGATGTATTCGCAGTGTGGTGATGGGTTGGTGGTATAAAGGGGGTTTTCGAGATCTGAGGTCCAAGGGACAGTCTGGTCCGCATATATGTTCTCCCTTTTCCTCGCAATGGTGCGGGCAATCGACTCGTTGAGCAGTCTCTGGCTAGACTGGAAGAAGTCCTTACTTGGCGTTAAGTGAGGCAGGCCGAAGATACCCTCAAACTTCTCGCTGGTAGTGGTCATCAAAACAACACCCTGTCGCGGCCAATGAACACCCCATAGCCTCATCTCCCAGTCGTGACCCGAGCCATATGTGTCCTCGATAGTTGTCGTAGCCTTAACACTTCGGATAAGACCTCCAGCGACAGGCGCGTTACTTTGAGCTGGTAGCTGCTCGTACTCGTTAATCGTCTTGTTGCCTTCAAGGCGCAGCATCATGCGACCAGTACGGCCAGTGATATTGCGTGCCCAGGGAACATTGTCGCCAATCCAATCCATGTCTGGGGAAATCCTGCTCAGGTTATAACTGTCATATCCTCTGGAGACGGAGCCCTTCCGTTTGATCCATTCCCCATGGACAGTCCCCGACGCATTCATCCAAATAGGTTCACCTTGTCCAGCGTCCCATAAATTGTGCCCTCCAACTGGTGGTATGGCATGCCGACTAAACTCCAAACTCCTTTGACGAAACCTTTTCAAGTCATGCCAGGATAGATTGTCTTCGGCACGGAATCCTGTAAGATTTAGAAAAGAAGGCTTCACTTTGGAGCCTTTGTCCGGGGCTGGAGTAAAGTCGCCCCAGCGCGAGGCGTTCAGCACGTCGAGCGCATCCTGAAAGTGATCGAGTCTCTCCCCAGCGAGATCAGAGAGAGTAAGAGACTGGCTTGAATAGTCGCCATCGGGAAAGATGAGCCAGACAATGAAAACGATAAAGAAGAGGGTAGCGATTGGATGTTGGGCTTGCGGCATGATGACCCGCGATAGTATGCGACTACCGCTGCAACATGCTATAGTCGTCGGCCAAAGCGACTGTGATGATTAAACCCTCACGAGAGACGGGGGGAAGAGCTCGTAGATATAGTTAATGGTTGATGGTCGATGTGGCGTTATCTTCGAGACGTTATCTGAGTTCACTTCTCACTTGAGTTGTCGTTGTAGTAAAGTTATGGGTATGTAAGTACGTATCATGACGGGAATGCCCTGTGGCTGAGGTGTGCCTAAGAGAGAAACGCCGTACATTTTCCGACACAGTACGAATATGGGGCGATCTCATCAACACACACTCACCGAGCAAACACACCTGCAACTACATAATCTACATGTTTGCAAGGTAGACGAAGGCACCAGAGATCATTTATTAATTTTCTGTCATTCAGTGAGATCATACTACCATTGTCTTCATTCCGCTCATTCGTTCTCCCACACAAAAACCACCATGGCTAGCAACGACCCTAAGCTGGACTCCACTGCGAACGTCAAGCCAGAGAATGTATGTTTTATGTCCAACAGATTCAACGCATGCGGTGTTGCACAAGGGATTGTACCGTCGAAGACCCCGTGTGCTGACTACAGAGTGTTCATGACCGGGTCCGGACAACGCCACTGACTTGATTCCCCTTTGTTACAGAGTTCGGATGATGCCCGTGCCGATGTCACAGCGGCCGTCGAGGAACTCTTGAATTCGCTGTCCAACAAATTCGCCGGCGTGTCTTCTGAGATCTTTGCCAAGAGTAAGTGTCACTTCATCCGGAACCATACATTGCCTCACGCTGACTGTATCAAGTGGATGAAATGTCTCGAAGGCTGGATAACCTTGAAGCGGCTCTCCAAGAAAGTAAATCCAAAGATGGAGGCTCGACCAAGTCCTCATGAGAATAATATAGTCAACAAGATCGGAATGCAGGGCGTTTAGGTTATCTCTCACGAACTTTTATTCATCACGCAAAATAGAAGAGCGAACGTGTCTTAATACAGCATTTCGTTGTATCGTCAATACAAGTAGCCCAAGAATCAACTACGTGAGACATTTATGATTCTGTACTTGCTTTCCTTTGTCATTTATTCATATACCTGATGCTTTACAGCTCATCCTTGACCTCCTCGACCTTTTCGCCGGCCTTCTGCACAAACTTGCGAAGGACGTTGGTCTTCTGTTGAATCTGGTCGCGCTTAGAAGGGGCCAGTCCACCCTTGGAAAGGATGCCGTCCAGACGAACAAGCTCCTTGGAGACCCAGTCATTGTTGGAGCTCAGCTTGTCAAAGACACGCACGTAGTACTCGGCGTAAGTCTTCTGGGCAGCATCGGTGAGGCCCTCAATCTCCTTCTTGACCTCCTCAGCAACCTCAGCGATGGCCGCACCACCGGTGATCTTGGCCACGAGAGTGTCTAGAGACTCGACAGTTCCGGCAACAGTGTTAAGGCCGCCACCAGGGACACGGTGGGTTCCGGCATGCTCGTTGATCCAGTCGACCAAAGCCTGCTCGGTGCGTCCGCTCTCGTAGGCGACGGCCTCCTTGCTACCAGCGGGGAACCACTTGATGGTAGGGTAGGACTTGACACCCTGCTCTTCAGCGATAGCCTTGCTGTTGGGAGCCTCAGCATCAACCTTGGCGATCAGGACGTTCTTGTCGTTGACGAAGTCGGTGGCGAGGTCCTCCCAGGTGGGAGCGAGGCTCTTGCAGTCTGCCACAATCGACGGTTAGCAAAGTCTAAACAAGAATTCATGCACGAGAGAAACTTACGGCCACACCAAGGAGCGGTAAAGGCAACCAGAACGTTCTTATCACTACCAACGGCCTCAGGGAAGGTAGCATCGTTCAGGTAGGTAACCTCGCTGGGAAGCTCGAGCTTCTTCTTGGGCTTGACACCAGTCTTCTCAGCGATAAAGTTGGTCAGACTCTCGAGGTCACGACCAGACTTGTACTCCTGGGGCTTGTTGCTCTTGCCATCGAAGAACTTGAGTGTAGGGAAACCCTGAATACCGAATCGCTTGCCGAGCTCACGCTGGGCATCGGCGTCCACCTTTGCGATCTGGACCTTATCCTTAGCATATTCATAGGTGTTTGCGAGGTCCTCCCAGACGGGAGCGAGCTTCTTGCAGTGACCGCACCACGGAGCAAAGAATTCGACGAGGGTGGGCTTTCCGGACTTGAGAACGATGTCGTCGAAGTTGGAGGGGAGCAGCTCGATAACGGCGGACTTGGCTGCAACGGTAGCAGCGAGGGCTCCGAAGAGGAAGCTTTTGATTAGAACCATGTTGGATGAACTTGGTTCGATTGGTGTTTGGTATGAACGAGAAGAGGAAAATAAGACGAACCAAAGCAGTCAAATCGAAAGACAAGACGTGCTATGTTTCTGGATGGTTGCTTGGAAATCCACCAGAGATGCCAGTTTGCATGGATAGGAATGTCCGGTATAGGTGGATGCCCCTGTAGGGGAAAGCGGGACCTACAGCTAAGGCGAGCTCCCACCGCCACCTTGCCGACTTGACTCTGGTTACGTAGGCTATTGTCGCCGCAACATCCGTGACATAGTAGTAATCGCTATTGTTTCTGCTTAGCTATTGTTACCTACTCTGGTTAATATCCAGAACTCAATAGAAGTTTAGATAAATCATCTCACTGATCCTTTAGGTATAAGCATTAATACATGTGCACAATGATATGCATATCGATGGCGCTAGTGGCCAGGGCGACTTGGAATGAACATCACCCATTGTTCCCAATCCATAGGAACCTGGAAACATATATCCATTGAGCAAGCTTCGGTGGGATGAAAGGAAGTGAAATGTGACTTGAGCCTATCTAATAGTCAACTTCACTCGGTGATGTTCCGTAATCCACATCTGGGTCGAAGTTGAATATGTCGGTCTTGATAAATCTAATAATAGCCAAGCTTGCTTGTTGGAAATATTAAGCATAGGGAAAGGAGAATCGCCATGTTTGTATCTTCTGAATCGTTGAAGACCATACATTTGCTCCGTATATTGCTTCAAGAAGGGACATGCGACTCCTGATTGACTACCCAGCTATGAGGAGGCCTAAAGTACTATGATTGTCGAGTTCAACAAAAGCTAATCTTGAGAGTGAGTAAATAAAGCAGAACCAGAAGATCGGACTGGCTTGACCACGATAAACAAAATTTGATTCAACGAATTCGCTCCTCACGAGGTGAATTCTACTTATTACCGATTTGTCATTCTCAGGGTTGAATGCTAATTTTCTCGAGCACGCATCTCACCATCGCTGCTGTCCTCATCTCTATATAAGACCTATGCTCCGCACAAACTTATTTCACAGAGAAAAAGAATAAGTGTAAAAATAAGACGAAGGAAGAACAGTGACATGTAAGCCAATGAGAAATGCTGTATATCCAGATTAACTCAAGAATCTCCATGAGATGCCCTTGGGTGGATGTACCTAGGTTGAATTACATGTACCTTGTTGAGCGTACACAGAGTGGGTCCCAAGATCATCGGACTAATTACTCCTCCGAAAGCGCCTGCCCTCGCTAGGTCCCCGGCTGGGGCTGCGGGGACCTAGTAAGTCTGCGCACACAAAATTTCGCGGCAACCCATCTCGAAATCAAATCATCCCGCAACGCAACCCTTTCCAGCTTTCGGTCATCCCCCAACACCGCAACCATGTCTCACGAAAGCGTCTGGAACTCGCGCCCCCGAAACTACGGCAAGGGCTCTCGCAGCTGGTACGAATAATATCCTCTCTCCGCCGCTCTGATGCGATATTCAACCCCCGACGGAGCCTCTCGAATCGATCGAACATCATTTGTGCTAACAATCTCCTAGCCGCGTCTGCAAGCACAAGGCTGGTCTCATCCGCAAGTACGACCTCAACCTGTGCCGTCAGTGCTTCCGTGAGAAGGCCAAGGACATCGGCTTCAACAAGGTGAGTTTTTATCGAGCGCAAATGCCATGGGCTTCCACGCCTGGGCCGAGCTACGACGATTGCAATGGGAAGCAAGGACTGACCCAGTTGCGTCTACAGTACCGATAAACGATCATGACACCCGGTTTTCTCGGTTAAGGGATGGGGGGAACTGCTGGGAGACTCGAGTAGAGTGGATGGGGGAGGACTCTCAGCAGGAAGTCAAAGGCCTCGCGTTAAAAAAGCACTCGGAGGGCGGCCGCTTGGAACAGGAGTTTTATGGCTTGCTTGGGTCCCTCAGGAAGATCGTGCGTCTGACGAACATCCTCCGAGGATAGACGAATACCATTGCATTGGACCTCAATATGTCTATGTGTCTTATCCTCGTACCCTCCCGCATGACCAACCTGTGGCCATCGAGTGAGTCGGGTCAATGTGAAATTATGAGAATCAAAGACTCCATGTGAACCATTGCCCCTCCTACAGATTCCTGACACGTTATTATGATGTTGGAACTTTAATATTTGAACCACAGCTTCTTAGGAAGCACCACACACTAATCCAGATTTAATGTCATTTCAACCGTATATCACTAAAGTCGTAATTGATGTGCTAGTTTTACAATTCTTATTACTGCTTCCCCTATGTTTTGTCTAGATTACAATTGTCGAGACAATGGGAAGAAGCAGAGCGGAGATCTTGGAGCCCCCCGGCCATTTAGATATACAAGAGCCAAAACGGACTCAAAGTGGGAGACATTGCCTGATTGTACATGATCGCAATAATTCATACACTACCCCAAAAACTTTTCCTCGTCCATTCTATAACACCGCTCACTTGATGATGCGAGTGCAAAGACCGGTAGCGACAGTTCGGCCACCCTCACGGATGTTGAATCGCTGACCGACCTCAATAGCGTTGGGGTGGGTCATAGTAACGACCATCTCGGTGTTATCACCGGGCATGATCATCTTGCTGGTGGCATCCTCGGTTCCCTCAGGGAAGGTCAGGTCGATGGACTCATCAGCGGTTCGGAGGTAGAGCTGAGGTCGGTAGTGCTCTTGGAAACCAGTGTGTCGGCCACCCTCCTCCTTGGTGAGGACGTAGAGGGAAGCAAGGAACTGGGTGTGAGACTTGACGGTGCCAGGGGCGCAGACGACCATACCACGGCGGACATCCTCACGGCGAACACCTCGGATGAGGAGACCAGAGTTGTCACCGGCCTGGGACTGCTCACAAGACTTCTTGAAGGTCTCAATGTCGGTGACCTTGGTCTTCACGACCTCCTGACCCTTACCGACAAGCTCAATCTCCTGGTCGCGCTTCAGGACACCACGCTCGACACGGCCAGAGACGACAGTACCACGGCCGGCAATGGAAAAGACATCCTCAACGGACATGAGGAAGGGCTTGTCGAGGTCACGCTCGGGGGTAGGGATCCACTCGTCGACGGCGGCAAGAAGCTCATCGACCTTCTGGGTACCAATCTCAGGGCGCTGGTTCTGGAGGGACATGAGAGCAGAGCCCATGATGACAGGGGTGTCGTCACCCTCGAAGCCGTAGGTGTTGAGAAGCTCACGCATCTCCATCTCGACGAGCTCAAGCATCTCAGGGTCATCAATGGCGTCGACCTTGTTGACAAAGACAACAATTCGCTGAACACCGACCTGACGGGCGAGCAGCAAGTGCTCACGGGTCTGGGGCATCTGACCGTCGGAAGCAGCAACGACGATAATGGCACCGTCCATGTTGGCAGCACCAGTAATCATGTTCTTGATGTAATCGGCGTGACCAGGGCAGTCGACGTGGGAGTAGTGGCGGTTGTCGGTGGAGTACTCGATGTGTGCGGTAGAGATGGTGATACCACGCTTTCGCTCCTCGGGAGCCTTGTCAATGGCGCCATACTCGAGGAAGTTGGCAAGTCCCTTATCGGCCTGTCGCTTGGTGATGGCAGCAGAGAGAGTGGTCTAAGAGCGGAGTGTCAGTCGAGTTTTGGGAGAGTGAGGGGAAGAGTGGCATCGTGTCGTACCTTGCCGTGATCGACGTGACCAATTGTACCAATGTTCACGTGGGGCTTTGATCGCTCAAAGACGGCATATGTGCGGTAGAGGTTGAGGACACCAGAGGCGTTCTGCTTGTTGAAGGCGGACTGAAGGGGGTTGACGGGGTGAGCCCGGAGACCTTGGCGGGCGGTGCGCAGAAAAGGCGCGAGAGATCGGAAAGCGGTCGACATTTTGACGGCTTTGGGTATTATAAAGTACAATTAAGAAGGAGATGGAGCGGAGAAGAAGTAGAGGGGGAGGGGGGAGAGACACACACGATAGTGTTGTCGGAGGAGGAGGATGGGGGGATGGAAACGGAAGACGGCTATGATGAGGCCTCGAAAATTTCTCGAGCTCTGCTTTCTCGTCTCGCTCCAAAGTGTCTGTCCTTTTTGGTGGAGCCGTCCAGCCGTCAAGCCAGGCTACCAGGGGATTCAGGTGTCTAACCCAGGCGACTCAGACCACTCACCACTCAAGGAATGGGTACTGCTAAGCAGATCACGTGGAATCGTGTCCGCGTTCTCTTAAGAAAGTGATCAAGTAGGTGATGACATAAAGGGACGTGTTTTGATGGAAACATGATCACGGTTCTCATATTGGTCCATCGATGTACTTTGGAGTTTGCGTCTGTAAATAGGGCTCTTGAAAATGCACTGCAGGTCTTCACGTTTGGGTGGCTGTTAGTTTACACGAGGTGTATGAAGGACAGGATGCCAATGACTAAAAGCAATAAACGTCATGACCATGCCAAGACATTATGAACAAACGATATCAATCTAGCCGGTTATGCGGTCTAAATTGCGGTGTTTATTATGGTACCTTAATGTGATGTACAGTCTCATTTACCTGGCGGGTTCCAGAACAAATCAATTTGGCCAGTCAGCGCCGGCTCCATCGGAGCAAGCCAGCTAAAAAAGAGCCTCCCGAGTCGCGCGCCATATAAAATCTTGATACTCCAACGTCTCAACTCACGAACTCTGCCATTACCCCAATTCTCGTCTTTTCTCTCAATTACTCACTGACTTGATCGTGTCCAACCCCTCAGCCCTTCATAATCATCATCATCATCATCAATACTGCTGTGTCCTTCGGTCAACAACAGCTCAAGCCATCTTGCATAAAAGAGTCAACGTCCACATTAAACCATTTCATCTACCGTGAGGACGATCACTGCGTCGCATCAAAGGGCAACATTCACATATATCAATCCTTGCGGATTTCGCTTCTACAATCAGCACACTCACAATGGATCCCGTTGGCCAGCAACAACAACAGCCCCAGGGTGAGCAGGTTGAGCTCAACCCCCTTGGCAAGTTCACCGCCCAGTTTCTGCAGTATGGGGCCAATGCATCCAACAACCTCTCAAACGCCTTCGAAAGTATGGACACAAAAGGGTGGATTCGTCTCATCGTCATCGTGGGTGGCTACATGCTCCTCCGTCCCATCTTCATGAAGATCGTCACCAAGGGCGCTGTGAAGAAGATGGAGGAGGAGGATGAGCGAGAGAAGCGCAAGGCTCAGATCTCACCCAACGAGTTGCGAGGACTGGCCGAAGATGAGCCTGAGATCGATGAAGAAGGCGATGGCACTGGTGCTGACTGGGGCCAAAAGGCTAGAGTGAGGCAGAGAACTATGTTGAAGGATCTGCTTGAGGCTGAGGAGCGACGAAGAGAAGAGGAAGAAGATGACAAAGACATCGCGGACCTGCTTGAGGACTAGGTATATACTTACTTTACTTGGGATCATTTACGGGTATTGATAGGGAATTGCCTTGCCTGGATGACGAAGAATGAATGGAGCATTATGGGACAGCAATCATATCGCATAAGTTTAATAGTAATAAGAAAACGCGATACCTAGTTTCTGCCTCATTGTCTATGAAATATAGTGTCTTAAGGCTCAGGTTTTTACCAGTGGCTCTAAGAGTTTGGTCCTGTTGTTATCAGCTCTCTTACACCCGAGGCCAAAGGCTTGAGGAAAGTTTTCTCCAATCGTCGCCTCCGCCATTTATAGTACTTGGCTGAATCTTTCAAGTTGAGGCGCATGTTTTACTTGTAAGTAAGCTTACATATTATGTAGTCGTATTGATGTATGTCTTGGTCTAATACATCCCATCTTCTCGCTAACTTCGCCACATCTAGCCCCCATCATCCTTCAATGCTAGATGGAAATGATCATACTCATCATCCTGCAGTGTTGTTACAAGCTAGAGGAAAGTGCAAGTGTCCTAAAGCTAAATCTATTACGCTATCAATGAAAGAACTCGTTCACTACCGTAAGGACTAAAACCTCCACACGACAGATGGGTAGGTGGCCCAGCAAAATCTTGAGACAGTTGTACTACTCTGGATATTACGTGATTTTTCCAAGACCTTGTTTAAATTAATAAGAGATCTTCAATAAAGTATTTGAAAATCGACCTGATTTTAGTTTCTTTTCCCTCCTCTATATTGCTTAGATGGATCTGAAGTCTCGATGTGATCTACTTCATATCTCAAGTTTTTCTTGGTCCGCGTGACAGGTTTACTCCAAAGTTGTTGTTACGCAGCAATGCCCAATACGGCCGTTCGATCAATGCAATTCCAAGAACATGCCCAAGTGAAGACTCCAGAAGATGCATGTTTTGCCCAATTGTGGACTGCAGACTGTGGGACCATCATGAATTTGGGATCTGCAAGGTTATGGAGGGTTTCATGATAATCGATGGATTGGTGATTACCCACAGATACCCTTGACCGTTGTGTTTATCTGCTTCTGTACCGTAATATTCTGGAATCACAGAAATATGATCGAATTTCTTTCACTTCACCGCAAGTATACTGCTAATATTTGGAAGACCTGTTGGTATGGATGATAAATGGCGTGTTGCTGTATGACTGGCATCGACATGGTCACTGTCACGGTGGACGCGGTAAGCCCTGCAAACTTCTATGCAATGTTCGTCCTAGTGATACTCTACTATGACAGATATTGCGGCTGTACTACTCCGTGCTCTGTGTAACGATTCAACACTGCATAGATTTCTCTGTCGGTTTACCGAGCTATTGTATTCCTATCCTAGGGTACGTTACACCAAAGAAAGACATGAACAGCACACCCCTCTCCAACTCGCAAATCGGTGATTTTCTACCTAAATTTACCGTGGCTTTTTATCGGCATGGACCATCCGTGCAGGTCGAAACGTAGGAGGGGCAACCTAGCGGGGACCGTCCACTCCAAGATGACGGGAGGAGGGGTGGGTGCCCAGCAGCCCACATGAAGGTACCTAGATTTATACGAGAGACCAGGCAATACATCAAGTACCTTGACCTTCATGCTGTGCTATGTCATCTGGCTGGGTGCTTCGATTTGGACCTAAACTGCGCCCCAAGGCGTCTCCGACCTGCTCATCCTCTTCTGACGTCGCCGTCTTGAAACCAAAACCAAAAACAAAACCGAGCAGATCGTCGCCCTTTGCTGCGTTTACTACCGAGTTTGAAGATCCCCTACTCTAAGAGCATCAACGTTAGCTACGGCCTATTAGACTTGCGACTATTTACCTTCCCGTTCGGCGCCCGCATCAACTCAACCCAACCTTCTCTTCCGGAGGGGCGCCAGCAGGCCTGTGCGACAACACTACCTATAGACAACAAATATCAGCAACCAGCCACGACGTCTTTCGCTTTTTTATCTGCGGGCGCATTTGATTTGCCGTTCTTACTTTTCTTCGATAGCGTATCATGATTTCTTGCCGTCCAGACATTTAGCAACGCATCATGGGCGAATCGTTTGACATTCAGAATCTCCTCCAGACGGGGTACTTTACAACATCCCGGGCCAAAAGCCCGAAACCGTATGCTCGTTCGCCCTATTTAGACCACCGAATATCTACTTACATGCCTTCTAGATCATCATCGTCGCAGTTTGACGATCGACCTTCCTCTCAACCCCCACCATCCCAACAACCGCCATATCAGTTGCCCTACCACCCATTAATACCGCGACCGCAGTCTGCTCTCCCAGCACGCGAACCGAGAGTTCGACCACCACCGCCGTCTGTTGAAGATGAGGAAACTTCGCTTAAACGGGAGTATAAGTCATGCCTCTCCCGGTATCAGGAGGAAGAGCCTCCGTCTCGTGGGGAGTTTGAGCAGAACCCAGTAATTATGGAAGTCCACGAGTATAACCCAGAGCGTCGGTTTGTCATCTTGACAGGATCATCAAGCGGGTCTGAGGGTGGTGAAGCGGAAAGGCGGAGCATGCCAGAGAGAAGACACGAGCCGGAGAGGAGAAACGAGCCGGAGAGGAGAAGTGAGCCGGAGAGAAGGACTGAAAGGGACCGACGATACGAACCGAACAGGAGAGCCGAACCAGAACAGAGGGGAGAACCGAAAAACCCACGGGTTGAGCGTTTTGACAGGCCTGAACGAACTGAGCGGGCTGAACGATACGACAAACCATCAAGTGACGCCTATACAGACACAAAGTCCAGCCGGAGATACGACAACAACCTCAAGGCCGACGCACCAGCAAGCAGAGAACGTAGCAGGCCGCCTTTGGAGAAACGTCGAAGCAGACAAGACTTGCCTCGGCTCGAGACCGAGTTTAGGGACGATCAGCTGCCTGAAAAATATCGTGCTCGTCCCTCTGCTTCCACCAGCAGCCGACCCGAGCAGCCTCCTGCGCGACCTCCCAAGATTCCTATCGATCCATTGCTTGCGCCTGAAATAATTAAAAACAGCGCTAGCGGCCGTGATCAAGCATACTATGGACAATCTCAAAGCGCCTCTCGCAAGTCGCCTACTCGGCCAGGCCATGTCTCCAGTATACCCAATGAACGACGATACGAAGATACTCATACGAGAAACTCTTCAACTGCATCTACGTCAAAGCGTATTAATACGGAGCCCGATAAATCCACACGGCCTTTATCGAAGGAGAGAGTTGGGGAGAGTTCAGCTCGTCCGCTCTCGAAAGAACGAGTCGATGAGAAGCCAGCTCGCCCTCTATCAAAAGAAAGAGTTGGCGCCGAGCCCCCTTACCGGGCCGAGTACGTCTCAAGGAGTGGCAAGAAGGAGAGATCCCCTCCCTATGGCAGAACGGACCGTGAAGACTATGGACGACCTTCTGCATATCCGTCTCGCGAACCTGTGCGAGAATCAACAGTTCGCCGTGATGGCCGTGATGGCCGTGATGGCCGTGACGGTCGTGACGATCGTGGGGACGACAACCGCTCTGGTGATGAGCATCCTAAGGGTCCACGAGAGCTTAATCCGCGACGTAAAAAGTCTGTCGTTTTGCAGGATGAACGCGATTCTCAGCCAAAATTGGAGAAACTGGACGGACCTAGTGGCCCTAGATTGAGACCGTCTCGAGGGCCAACTATGCCCATTCCAGTTCCTATTCCCAGTGGTTCAATTCCCTCAGACGACTTCACTCCCAACGTTCGGCCTGCATCTACCTTTCCGATCGCTAGAGACGAGCATGTCCTTCCTGAAAGACCAAAGTCTCAGCTTCCTTACCCCGTTGATGATGATACCCTAATTGATCCTTTTGATACTCGTGGCAACATGGAAAGGGTTGGCAGGTCACGATCTCGATACGAGCCAGATCCAATCATTTCGATGCCCGAAATGCCAACGCCTATAGCTATTGGCCCTGAAACACCGCTCGAGGCCAGGTCTTCAACAGCTATCCCACCAGGTGCTCGTCCTCCACCCCCTGCACAGCCGTGGCAACCTCCAGTCTTTGATCCTACCAGAGATGGCGTTCGTCTCGAGAAACCCGTAGGATCCGTCCGCCGTCACTCGGAACACCAAGAAGCGACAGGTGTTACCACGTTCCCTGAGTGTCGCCGCAAACACCCCGTCGCAGGTATGGTGGATTGGCTCACACTACCGCGGACGGATTTCAACATCTGTCCTGACTGCTATGCTGCCGTCTTTTCAAAGACGGAGTACAGAAAACCATTCCAGCCTATGCTTCGCCCTTCCGCCCTGCCGATTGCGTGCGACTTTGGCGTTGGACCCTGGTATCGTATTGCCTGGCTTCTGACATTGAAGAATAATCTTCCAGACCTGCGACTCTTTCATGAGGTTGCTAATGCCATCACCGCCACTCAAAGTCTTCCATGTCCTGGCGACAGGGTCACCACGCGCAGCTGGCTCACACTCTGGAATCCACATACACGACAGCTTGTCTACGACTTCACCATCTGCCCACAATGTGCCAAGATCATTCAAGCATTGTTTCCCAATCTCACGGGCATCTTCATCCCTCTGGATCCCCGCTCAGAACCTACCAGGGGACTTTGCGCCATGCGATTCAAGCCGAAACGGAAACGGTTTGTCATGTATTTTGACGCCATGGAGACAACATCGGATCAAGCTCGCCTAGAGCAGGAGGAGCCAGACTTAAGCACTTTGGCACAGGATGTCGAAAAGATGGCCGCAGTGAGCGAGTGTCAAGAGGACAAGCCCATAGCAAACGGGTACTGGCATACTATGCAGTATCTTCGACAGTTCTCGGTCTGCGGCGAGTGTTTTGATGAGGTTGTCAGACCATTGATAAAGGACGACAACGTCATTGCTCGCAATTTCTACATGAAACCACAAAAACTACCATTAGCAACCTGCCAGCTCTACTCTACTCGAATGAGAGAGATTTTCAAAAAGGCATGCCGGTGGAATGATCCCAAATACTTGGAGGCCAAGGTACTTGAACGTATGGATATTGAAGCTATGATTCACGAGAAGCTAGCCAAGTTGGATAGATCCAAGCACGAAGATGAGGAGTGGGTTGAGGAACAGGTGGATAAGTATATCCAAGAGTGGAAGAGATGGGAGTAATGGACTATGAAGAGTTGGGTTTTGTTGATTGGGTAGGATATCTGCATCTTGGAGTACCTAGAAGGGGCATAACGATGACATGTACTTATGCTACGACGAAGTAACTTGGATGAGTCATGATGAGAATGAGATACATAGTATACAAAAGTTTTTATGATATCACGATTGAGCTGGAGCTTTCCCCTATTCCGTGTAGTGATGCGTTTCCTATACAGGTCTTGTTGGTACCGGTAGTTCAAGTTCTGGTGGCCCCTAGTGTAAGTGCGAATGGGTGCTAATAGCACTGCTTAGACTGTGCTTCTGAAAACTCGCTAGCAAAGTGGGGCAGACTTAGGGTCTCTCCGCCCACCAAAATCTGGAGCCTGCAAAATATCCAAAGGTGAAATTTATCGCGAGCCTTGCAACCTCCCACTCCATCACCAATTTCGACGCCGCACGACGCCCGAGGTGAGACTTCAACACCGGCTGCTCCAATCCCTCTGGCCTTCTTTTACTGACTCAAGCATCATCATCAGGTCCAAGTCTCAACCTTCACAATGGCTTCGCGACCTACCGTCTCCATCATCGGCAAAGATGGTGCTCCCACTGGAGCTACCCACGCCATTCCCGCCGTCTTCACCAGCCCGATCCGACCGGACATTGTCCAACAGGTTCACACCGGTATCGCTAAGAACAAGCGACAGCCTTATGCTGTGAGCGAGAAGGCTGGTCACCAGACCTCTGCCGAGTCCTGGGGAACTGGTTAGTACACGAAATCTTTTTTGAACTTTGTGGATTTGGAGGGGAAATTTTCTGTGGGCGGGGATGGAGTCGTGGCAGATACATGCACGAGAGCCTGGAAGAGCTTTGGGAAAACACCACAGACGACGAGCAGAACAGCGGGCTAACCACATCTCCAAACAGGTCGTGCCGTCGCCCGTATCCCCCGTGTCTCTGGTGGTGGTACTCACCGTGCCGGTCAGGCCGCCTTCGGTAACATGTGCCGTTCCGGTCGCATGTTCGCCCCTACCAAGATCTGGCGCAAGTGGCACATCAAGGTCAACCAGGGCCAGAAGTGAGTTAATCCTTAATGCTAGGTGAAAAGATTAAAACTAACCATGAAAAACTAGGCGATATGCTGTCGTCTCTGCCCTGGCTGCCTCTGCTGCCGTTCCCCTGCTCCAGGCCCGTGGTCACCAGGTCAACTCCGTCCCCGAGGTTCCCCTGGTTGTCGACTCCGCTGTCTTCGAGAGTGCCGCCATTGCCAAGACCGCTGCTGCTCTCGGCCTCCTGAAGGCTGTTGGCGCCGGTGCTGACATCGACAAGGTCAAGAACTCCAAGAAGCTCCGCGCTGGTAAGGGCAAGCTCCGTGGCCGCCGCCACCGCCAGCGACGTGGCCCTCTGGTCATCTACGACCCCGAGACCGACGGCAAGGAGCTCGTCACCGCTTTCCGCAACATCACCGGTGTTGAGACCTCCCCCGTCACCGCTCTCAACCTCCTCCAGCTCGCCCCTGGTGGTCACCTCGGTCGATTCATCGTCTGGACCTCTGCCGCCTTCAAGGCCCTCGACGAGATCTACGGTTCCACCACCGAGGCCTCTGCCCACAAGCGTGACTTCCTCCTGCCCTCCAACGTTGTCTCTCAGGCCGATCTTACCCGTCTGATCAACAGCTCTGAAATCCAGAGCTCCCTCAACGCTCCTAAGGGCGACGCTGTCACCCGACGATCTGCTGTCCAGAAGAAGAACCCTCTCAAGAACAAGCAGGTCATGCTTCGCCTGAACCCTTACGCCTCCGTGTTCGCTCAGGAGGCTCAGAAGAAGCAGAACTAAAAAATTTCTTGACTTGCTGGGTGTGCAGCGGGTTTGGACGGAACTAGATGACGGGTCTTGCATGGTTTGATATCGAGGCGTAATGGCTTCTTTGAAGGTTGAGCTCTCTTAAAAATGAATCAGAGATTTGATATGAATTACAGCCTAGACTCGGCATTGGTTCCTATACTTGATGATTGGTCGTTGTAATTGTGAATGCTAAGCCTTTTGTCTTTTCTTGGTGATGTGATTGTATCGTATGTCAGTTGTGTTCAAAGAGAAGTACATAACACCATGCTGCTTACCCAGGGTGGTATTTCTGGGATAATGTGCCTTTATTCTCTCGCCGCATCGAAGCTGACATGAACTTGCTTCTGCATGGATGCCTCAAGGTGCCTTGAGTAAAGCCACGCCAACGAGAAGATGGCATTATCTGGTGTTCATCAATTCATGTTCAGTTTTACTCATTTTGCCTATCTAAAATGCTATGTTGCAAAGTTGTCTCTGCGGTTACAGCTCCTCAATCAACTTTTCAATCTGAGCAACATCCTTAATCCTAAAAAAGTTTTGCACAGAGTGTGTAAACCTCAACGAACCAGCATCAATATTCTCATCACTCTCAGCTGCAAAGCACAATCGTACATACTGCCAGCCACGCTCCTCTCGAATCTCTGGTGTGGCACTAAACATGTTACCAGGGCTGCCCAGCACCAGATGAGGCGCATGTGTGCTGTGGATTAGGAATGCCTTGGCCAGCACAGGACCGTCAATGACGGGCGCAGTCTTGCCACCTCGGGCCTGGTAGAGGGGGTGCTTCTCAAAGTGCACACGCAGCCAGACGAACATGCCTCCACGAGGCCAGTCAAACTCCAACAGCCGCGTCTTGGTGATGACGTCCCAGTCTGAGTCTGGGCTACCGGGCGTTGACTGCTTGAACTGGAAGGCATTCTCCTCGAGGATGGTGCACATACGGGTCATGCGGCGCTCATACTCACCGCGAAGGCCCTCGAGCCAACGGACCCAGCCATCGAGTTGCCAGCCAGTGAAGGAGTGCTTCTCTGAGGGCGAGAGAGAGGCGAATGTTTCGAGTGCAGACGAGTGAGGGCCCAGGATGGCTTGGGCGATGAGAGCTTGGACAAAGCCGGAGGGTTGACCGGTGCTTGTCTCTGCAATTCTGCAAACTCAAGGTCAGTACTTGTGACAACACGGCAAACCCAGTTTGTAAATAAATATAGTACTTACCGAGTAAGACGCTCGATGATTGCAGGTTGAGCAGTGACATAACCCAATCGGCAACCAGGAGCAACCGTCTTGGAAAATGTATCAAGACGGATAACACGGCCGTCGACGTCAATGCTCAAATACGAAGGTGCAAGTGAGTCGATGAATTCGTAACCAGACGTCTTAACAGGCTTGTGTGTCTCAAGTTCTTGGGGAGTATCGTAACCCCGAGCCTTGGCTTCGTGCACCGCAGCAGAAGGGAACTGCAGATACCAGTAGGGATCATCCTCGACAATTACAATGTCGTACTTGCTGGCAAGAGCGTAGATCTCCTTTCTTCTCTTGATTCCTACGACACCGCTTGTGGGATTGTCACCCATACTATATGTGATTAGTTAACCTGCAAAACTTCTGGCTGTTGATGTACTCACGTCACTGTGTATAGGAAATGCGGCTGTCGACCATTCTTGGGATCCCAGTTCTCTAGCACCTCTCGCAGACCACCTGGTCCCTCGGCCAGCATACCCTCATCATCGATCTCAACAGAAACAACATTGACTCCTAGAGGTCGTGCTTGAGTGAGGACATTTCCAAAGACAAAAGTTTCACAGAGCATGCCTGGTCGCTCAGTCTTAGGATGCAATCCTTCATACCAGGGGTCAACTAGGAGCTGAAGAACCTTTGAAAATCCATCTGTACCGCCATTGTTCAGGATCACATCTGCACCGCCCTTGTAAGGAACGCTTGGGTGAAGAACTTGGGTTGTAAACTGCTTAATGAAGGAGAGCAGAGGCGGGTAGCCTGTGACTTGTCCATATTGAAGCGCGGTGGCAAGGTCGACCTTCTTGGTTACATCTGGCTCATAAAGAATCTTGGGGATGGTGATTCGTGACGACGTTTCATCATAATCGGGGTTCTTGGGAGCGCCTTGATTTGTCTTGCCGTTGGATTGACCGTTGCTGTATCCGCTGATGCTGCTTGACACAGATTGGGTCAATGGCTCAACCTGGTCAGGGTAATTAGGTGAGGGCTCCCATCGGTCCGAATTGGCTATCTGAGCTTCCAGAGTATCGAATGGGAAATATTTGACATTGGGCATTCCTAGATCAATTGTATCAGCATGGCCGTGTAAGACGGAGACGGACGGTCAAAGCTCCGGCGTCTCGGAGCGGGGACCCCGGCCGACTCCCGGACTCACCTCCAGAGAAATTGCTGATTCCTGGAATCTGCATGAATTTGTAAAAGGCCTTGATCGCGCTCTGATTTCGATTCTTAGTTACGATGGAGTAAAGATGCGACAAGTCCTTGGGAGGAGGCAGCGCCTTGAGGGTTGCGGCAGCCTCGGCCGCAGCAGCAGCGGTAGCGGCAGCATCAGTTGCTGATGGCGCCATTGCTAAGATCTGAGTTGGTCGATTTGTTAGGATTGGCGAGACTTCCTACCAGAATCTAAGATCTAGGGGAGAGGTATAGTAGTGATAGTAATAGTACGATTGTAGATGGAAATCACGAGAGAGATAAGAATGAACGTTCTTTTCCCCTCTTCAAGTACCCTTGACGTTGCCTCGCGTATCTTTGACCGATTGTCCCTATGATAAGATAAATTACCCTGTCTGGGCTGGACTGGGCTGTTTGTTAAATCGCATCCCCCGATGGCGGAATCCCACCAACGTTGGATCCATCTTTGCATTACAAATCCGCCCCGACTCCCGCCATTCTAATCCACCATCACAACATCGCTGCAACTTGCACCATCTCCAAAGACCCCATATTTCCCCGTGTCGGATACTGAGCGGGATGAAGCGAACAGCCAACCACTGTTCGAGTCGCAAGTTGATTGGACGTTGTAGAAGACCCCTTGTCTTGCGCGCCCTATCGCTCTCTGAGCCCAGCACACACCTGCGTCGTCTAGGGTAAAGAGAAAGAAGCGTTCATAAGTTATGTAGTAACGTCTTGGACCTAGTAAATGGCGAAATTGACTATCAAGTTCCTGTCCCTCCTCTTTCCGTCAGGCGTCGTTTTTGAGATCCAATTCACAATTCTTGCTTTTCCTGTTCCGTCTTGGGCTGTACCCCGGGCTCATAGTGAAACCCGATCTCTTCGAGGGTCTGGGCCTTGCAGCCAAGCTGCTCAAATCTCACCTTGGCTTCAAGGAAGATGCTGCGCTGCCACATAAGCTCCTCATTCCAGTACGGAGGCTCTTTGCCTGGCCGCTTGGCCGTCATAACCCAGTCATGCAGCTTGTTGATGTAGTGACCATCCTCATTGGGACCAAACACATGCAGAGCGTCCCCTTCTTGCTTTTCTAGTGCCTGGCTCCAAGCCTCCATGGCTTCTTGAGTTGGAAGCTCAATGTTGTTAGACCACACAGCTGAGATGAGGGCGGCTTGACTCTCGCTCAGCGGCCAAGGTGCTGCCTTCATGTTGAGACCGGGGAAAACGAGGGTAGGGTGCTGGATGTAGAAAATATGCTCGTACAGCCCATGTACGCCTCGGCCCGTGGTGGTGAGTTTGCGATCTAAACCTTGTAGGAACGGGAAGCTCAAGAGGAAGCCGGTGCAAAAGACAAAGGCGTCAACGTCTGTCTCGACACGGCCATCCTTGAAGCGGACACCCTTCTCCTCAACCAGAAACTCGTCGACTTCAGCTGCCTCTTCGCACCCAGAGTGAGCTAGTCGATCCGGGGACGTAGGATGCCGCACAGACAAGATGGCAGGCTTCCTGCACTCCTGATTGATCTGCAGAGCAATGTCGAGGCCAGACGGACCATTACCAATCACGACGACCTTGCTGTCTCTGAACGGGTGGGGAGTGCGGTATTGTTTTGAGTGCGTGATTACTCCGGGGTACGCCTCGTTAAACTCTCTCAAGTTCTTCATATCGGGTATATAAGGTGTCGAGTAATGACCGTTTGCAACGACAACGGCGTCAAAGATGCCAGTCGTGATGTTGTCACCATTGATTGTCGACTGTACTTCCACCTCCCATCTATCTCGACCACCTTGCGGCCTCAATGTCACCCGGTTGACGCGCTGGCAGAACCGAATCAGGGGCTTGACATCCTCGGCATACTTGATCAGATAGTCCTGGATCATGATCCTCTCAGGGAACAGTTTGGCGTGCTCAGGAAACCCCTGGCCAGAAAAGTTCATGACTTCCTTGGGGATGTTGGCGTGAAGATTTTCGTACATGGGCGACGTGAAGATGGGCGCCGCCGTAGAATTCCATCGAATGGGCTCATCTGGAAGACAATAGGGATCCTCTTGGGGTACAGGACAAGTTCCAGGAGCGAGGCCGCTGTAATTCCAGATGCCCCCAACATGGTCCTGCTGCTCAAAGATGGTAACATGTTGAAAACCCTGCGCTATGAGGTATTTGGCTGATGCGATTCCAGTTGGACCAGCGCCAATAATAGCGACTTTGTTGACGTCGAAAGACGAAGGCTGAGTCAGAGAGCCCATACTGTACTGCATAAATATGATACTGTACAATAGCTAGGTTCCCGTCTCAAGCACAGCCTACTTCATTTACTGGTGTAACTCTGTGAGGCACGAAGAAATCAATTGAATCAATTTCTTCTCCGTCTATGTACGTACTTGGAAGAGTTGTTTGCCCTCCCTCCAGTCGAGACACGCCTAAACCTGAGTGGGGAGTGGAACTATTTCGACATTATCCCGACTCTTTTTACTGCTTCTGTTAAGTTACCTAGCTTCGGACAGTTCCAATTGGAAGTCCCGGCCTGTAAGCGGCTCCGGAGCCGCATAACAGTGGCCGACTTGAAAGATTCCAATAAGGGAATGGCGAATGGCAGTGATAAACTGATAAGACGATTAGCGATAATAGTGCCGCCTCCACCGCCTTCCCTTTGTGGAGAGATCCCCACTAGAGCTAGCTTTCCTCCTGGCTCGGAAGCTTGCATACAATTCAAACATTTGATGCATACAAGCAAACGAACAACTCAAACGCGGCAAACGGCATCGAAAACGACGCAGCCACGCGATGCAACACCCCTAGCAAACTTATCTACTATCAATAATACTCAGGGGTCGCACATGTACAAATAAAACAAATTCCTCTCTTTGGGTTTCCATGTCTTCGCGCATCCCCGCCGACGCGACTGATATTGCGACGAGACCACTATGACCGACGCTCAACCCACAAATTCGCTGCTTGAGCAGGGCGACCCTACTCCCATCGCCCAACTCGATCCAGATGTGTCCGATCAGGAAAAGCGAGTTGTAGACGGTACCGTCACCATCACATGGCCATTCAGCATCCTCAATAAATCCATCGCATTCCTCTTGGCCGAGCGTGACTTTCGACTACGACGCGAAAATGGCCAAGTGCGCATACGATTTCACGGCGCAGCTGCCAAGGCGATTGCAGATGCATCACTGGGAGCAGGGGACGATATCCGTGTAAGCTTGCAGGGCGTCAAGTGGGAGAAGAACGAGACACACACACAGGTCGCGGGAAGTACTCTAGCATGGCAGCTCGAATTCACCAATCGCTTGATTATCAGTATCCGCCGAGTTGAATCGGAGCAAGAGACCCTGCTCAATATCGACGCCCCTATCGAAGAACCAGAAGCCACCACCAACGGTCAAATAGAGACCACCGACGCAGTCGACACTGTCGCGCCCATCCCCGAACCCGCCACACCAACACCACAATCCCCAGAAGTTACATTGCCTGCGAAACGAAACGCTGCATCCACTCTAGACCCTCATGAATATGCATCGCCAGCCTTCCTCAAGCGAGCACGCGTTTCCTATGGGTCGCTGTTTGAGGGCGGCCTAGACATGTTCGACGAGGATGTTACCAAGAAGACCAAGTCGAAAAAGCGCACACGATTCAGCCTTCCCGCAAACGCTTGGCGATATACCAGTCAATCTCCCAGTCCCGAACCCGACGATGTTCCTGAGGAGGTGGATGAAGCAGAACCACAGGCGAATGGTGTTTCACAGCAGAATGGCGACGTTGAGGATACCCCCATGGCAACACCACCACGACCAGCAATGATCGACCAAGGTTGCCAAACAGTAAATGTCGACTTCACTCCCATGGCTAGCGTGCAAGTTCTGGCTGAATCACGGCCAGCATTTGGGTTTACTCAGTCTACTCCAACGCCGCTCCCTCGAACGAGACCATTCGGGACAGATGAACCCTTCACAAACCAGCCCTTTCAAGACCCGACGATACCACATGGTATTCATCACGGCCCACATTCAGATCTACTCGGTCAGGCGCCCGGTGACATGGATACTGAAATGGCGTTTGGTTTCACGCCGCAGACTATGCTCTTCCCACAAGCGCCAAGCTTCTTCCCTGCGGAGCATGTTCACAATGCTGGACCAGATTCACCAAGTCGTGCTCCGAGAGCAGAAGACTATCCAGCTGAATTTTTGGATACCGACCAACTTTCTAACACTGTGGACGCCCAAGCGAATTTTGCTGCTCATAAATCACCCATCAACCACGCTGCCGCAACTCATCAAAATCCTTTTGATACAGAGCCAGTCCCCGGTTCGTCCTTCACTGCCATCACACAACCCTCACAGAGTGCTTGGACTGCTGAAATGCCATCTGAGCCACACTCCGCAGCTGCTAGTGCCGACGCAGAGAATCCGATGGAAATTTTAAGTTCATCTCCTTTCAGAGAGCAAGGGTCACGAGAGTCAAGCGAAGATCCTCAGTCGTCTCCCTCAATGGAGAACACAGATAGAAATACAACCGCAAACGTGTCTCCAGAGCCGGCACTCGAACAACCAGCAAGTGAAGCCGAGCATTACCGCGATGGTGGTGACGAGCCTGGCGATGACTACGACCTCAGGAACTACTCCCGTACACATGATGACGATGATGATGTTGAGACGTCTGAAGAGGAACCGGATGTCAACAATGACGATCCTGATACGCAAATCATGAATCCCGAGGAAGACGACGCGGACGTTGACGAGGATGTAGAAAATGAAGAAGAGGAAGGCATTGACGAAACCCCTGATGAATACGAGGAAGAAATGTACGAGCAGCGCTATGAGGGCGAGGGAGAAGAATATGAAGGCTCAGAAGGTGATGCAGAGGGTGAATATTATTCAGACGAAGAGGATTACTACGATGACGAAGAGGAAGAAGACGAGGACGCAGAGCCTCGCCCTTCTGCCGTCCCTGCTTCTCAAGAACCTGTTTTTATCAGCTTGCTCTCGGATTCTGAAGATGATGAACCACCCGCAAAGCCAGAGCCTAAGCCAGAGCCAGAGCCAGAAGTTACCAGGGCGTCGGAAAGAGAGCAAGAGTTGGAGCTGGCAAAGGAGCCAGAGCAACCTGAAGAGGCGAAACCCTTACCAGTCCCCGAATCAAAGGAGGAGATCGAAGATGCCAAGCCAGACGAAGAGATGGCTGAAGCAGACAGCCAGTCTGTATTCCAGTCCAAGGCAGAGCAGCAACCATCAAGCCCAGACAAGGAGACAGACCAAGCAGCAGAGATGGAAGACGTCGAAAACGAGCAAAAGACCCAACCTGAGGATGAACAAGAGCAAGTTTCTGCTTTACCTACTGAGGTTTCAGCGGCACCTGGCATCGAAGTTACCCATGCCGCTACAGTGTCGGAGGGAGACAAAGACAATGACCCATCTCATCCTAAGGAGGTCGTGGAAGGAGAACAACCCTCTGAGGATTCACCGACTCAAGCTCAGCTATCCAAGACAGAGGGATGGTTACAGCATGAACAAGAAGTTGAACGAAAGGAACCGAGCCCGGTCGAAGCAGAATCGCGCGACATCGACATGGTTCAAACGCCTGCATTGGTGGAAGAATCGAAAGTGCCCGAAAATGAAGACGTTGCTACCCGAGAAGAGCCCGCTGAGACGAACCCGCCGGACGAGACATATTCAATTGTGGTCGAGCAATCGACTGAGGTCATGGACGTTGATGCACCATCTGAGGCGCCCAGAGAAGACGCCGCTGAGCCAATGGAAATTGCAGTGGTAGAGACCGTTGACACCAGTATTGTTGTCAGTGAGGAAATTGGTGGCACGATCACGGAGGTTTCACAGAGAGCCTCAACAAGCAACGAAGTGGTACTGGCTCAAGAAGAATCACTTACACAGCCACGCGAGACCCCTGAAAATGGCGTTGAACCATCGGATGTTCCTACAGTTGGAGGCTTGCCTGGGGGTAGTGTGGGTGCAACCCCAGACGATCAAGTCGTCGAAACCCCAGGGTCTCAGGGCCTACGACCTGTCGAATCTCATGACGCCATCATGCAGGACGCCTCACTGGAAATAACAGACCAGTCGGACTCACAGCCAGCAGATTCCATGGGCAACATGGGAAACACGGACAACACTGGAGAAACAAACACCGATAAGCCTGCAAAGGATGGTCAGATGTCACCCCCACCAACCCAGGTCTCTCAAACACAGACCTTACAAGATCACAACGATCTCTTGTCGAACGACGAACATGGCGATCTTCTTCCCACTCCTGGCGAGACGCAGCAGGTGATAGAGGTGGAAGTTGTCGACGCGCCTGACACTACTACTGGCAATGAGGCCGACGAGGATGATGCAGGCCCAGAGGATCAGATCATGATTGAGATATTACAGCACTCCCCCACTCGACGAGACACCCTCCGATCGAAGAACCCTACCACATCCTCCCCCGCAACGTCACAGGCCAAGTCGCCTCCCCGGACTAAGCTGACCGGTGAACCGCATGAGACAGCTTCTAGAAATGCTGAACCAGCATCTGAGTCTATTGTTGCCAAGCCCCTGCGATCCCGACGCCACAAACCCACCAAATCATCCGACCATCATGACCAAGAGGATCCTAGCATTGCGCTGATCACAGCGACACCCGCAGCAAAGACGGCTGATAGTGGTAGCAAGCAGAGTAGCCCAGCCGGATCGGGCAGCAAGACGCGCAGTAAGACGAATCGCGATGATCCCAGTATCCAATTGGCAGGTGGCTCGGCGCAGGCGGAGGGGAAGAACAGGCGCAAGAGAAAGGCAACAGATGATGAGAGCATCGTGAGTGTAGAAAACAGCTCGCCAGGGTCCCAGCGAGTGTTACGTCCAAGAAACGACCATGGCGACCCTAGCATACTGCTTGCTAAAGGCTCGAGCCCAACAACTCGGCAGACTCGAAGCCACAAGACACCAGACCCTAAACGAGAGACCCCTAGGCGCGAGACTCGCTCGGTCTCACGAAGCTTCCAACGACGAGATGATTCCCCGAATGCGTCCTTCGCTTCGCTCAAGTCGCCCTCAATTGCTGGGTCTACTGCGACCGTGCCTGAGGAGGAAAATATCAAGACCCTCAAGCTGCAGCTACTTAAGAGTCTGCGAACGAACCTGCCTGACTTCCTGTCGCTTAAAATGCTCAGCAGGAACTCAATCGACAAGATGACGGATGTTCTCGCTGTGGCAACGCAAACACCGCCTCATCCTCACCGACCAAAACACGGTCCCCGGGACTTTATGCTCACCTTGAGCCTAACCGACCCGTCAACCGCACCGACTCAAGTCCGTGTGGCCCACATTTTCCGGCCGCATTTGGCTTCGCTACCGGAAGTCGAGGCCGGAGATGTGGTCCTCCTCCGGCGGGTTAAGGTCGTGTCGATGAAGGGCCGCGGCTTCGGGGTCCGCTCAGAGGATTCATCATCATGGGCCGTTTCCAAGGCTAACGGCGAGCAAGTCCTGGGTCAGGTCAAGGGTCCACCTGTCGAAACTACCCCAGAGGAGATCGAATATGCCAAGGGTCTGCAGCATTGGTGGAGTCTCCAGGATGACAGCGCTATGGATAAGATCGAGACGGCGTCCCGGAAGGTGACCGAGGCGGGTAAAGAGAACGCCAAATGAGTGGGCAGACAAGGGAAGAATAAGACAGGGATTTTTACCGCAGATGGAAAAGGGTATCTATTCAGTATTTTTCTCATGGCTCTTGGAGACCGAGACGATGGTTGGTGTTTGGGAGCAATTGAAGCAAGCAATCATTGGCATAGTGAGATCGTCGATGGAGACGCGGCATTCACTCACAGCTACGTGTGTACAATAACCAGACGATGTAATTTTTTGTATGAGATATTCAAAACAAAAGTGTCACCATGTTGACACAGTCACAAGGAAACAATTTACTATGAGTCAAGTACCCTATGCCGAGGATGTATCGACAACATGTGAGCTGTGTTTGTAGTCATACACCAAACTATGAGCTACAAGCTTCAGCTTGAGCTTAAGGTATGGTCAGAGCTGGTGACCCGATATCGGTCCCATTATGACTCCTTGGAAGCCTTCCCCAGACTGTTGGTCTTTGTGGACAACTTCCGAACTTCACAACTCGTCTAATTGCAAGTTGAGGTGTGGTGGGAGTCACCAAGTGGCGTCAGGGACAAGGCTAGGTACAGTAGATAGTACTGCAGAATCTGGGGGAACGGAGGCATGATGCTCTAGACAAGTGGGTAGAAGCTAGGACGAACGGCAACGAGACTTTCCCCAGATGTTAGATGGTTATTGTTGTATTAGTGGTGTTATGCGTATTCTATGGAGTACATGGACATGTCTAGCACGGAGCCGCACTCTCGGTCCCTGTCCGTGAGTGGACACGGGGTAGTCATAGATGGAGTCAGTTGATCAAGAAACACGCCTCGGACGTTCTCTGGGATCTCTGATTGAACTTTGAGAATTGACTGGGGGAAATGTTCGCTTAGAATAACCGAAGCCTTGTTTCTGAAGTGTGGTTGCGGGGAAGTTGGTTTTACCAATTGTAGCAATAATTGCCTTTGGTTACCTCAGTAGTGTAAGTTATGTTCCTGAAGTTAAAGACACGTGAGGCGGGGTAGCTGGGGAGCTCGGGGAGTGTGCAGAGGACCGGAGAAGCGGAAGGTTGTGAATCTAGAATATGGGGAGGTGAATGAGATCGAGAGGTGAAGGATCTTGAGGTGTGTAGTGAGAACATGCCCCAGTTTGATTGAATATCTAATTATCCGACAAGGTGATTCCTCGCCATGTGGTGTATGAAGAAACACCAAGGTGCCGCACTTGGACCAAGGTTCACATCACGGTTAGACAGGGGAGCAGAAGCAGGTTTGCATTGCTCAGATCCCAAGATTGGTTCACAGCATGATGCAGGGGCGGTAATTTCAGGAAAGCGAGGTGTCGACGCGTGCTTGTACATCCTTTGGTGATGGTCAATACTCTCACCTGAACCGAAACAAGCCGACCGAAGAGCTGCGGACAGGTGAAGTCATCACCACTTGCAGCTCTTGACAAGATTGAGCTATCGTCTCGATAATCGAGCCCAGACCAACAAGGGTTTCTGTTCCCAGCACCTTGTTGAGTGTCCTAACCTGTGGAGTCGGATTCCTAAGCCGAGCCGACCCAGGCCAAGCCACTCGTTGATCTTGGGCTCAAGACAATTGTTGACGCGGAACTTAGTGTACTGTATCCATCATCGTTGATATCTCGGATAGCGGTGGCTTATACCTGTTATTGTTGTTGAGCTGTGAGCTGGATATTGTCAAATTGATGCTAGAGCTTATCAACAGCTGCACCGTTTTGTTCTTATCGTCGGCTAGTCTAACCATTTTCATATTGTATATGAGATTCAACAATGTAGATCCTAGATGTCGGTATAAACACCGTGATACCGACTTATTCCCCGCGAGACGCGCACACTAGAGAAGTAAGGCATGATTTCGGCGTTGCGGAGAGTTGCCCGCATTGTAGTGATTCCAGTGAGCCGTCCTGCACCGAGTATGTCCAGGGTAACATCGAGTATATGCTTTGCTCGATAGACAGTAATTACCTATGATACTGAACCCCGAGGCTTGTCCGAACACCCATAGCTTGTATCCAGTGGCTTGAACTTGTGATCGCATGTGAGGGCTGTCATATGCATGGTACATAGTTGTTGTGTTGGTCTCAGTCACATAGATTTTGTTGACGTTTAGGAAGAGCCCGATCTAGACAAGTCAACAAGATCCTGGTGTGAATAGACGAATGCGGGGTGACGGCATAGCATCCAATAGGCGGGCTGAATAACTGATGGTAGAGTTTCCTTTAACGACCGACTTGACTGACTCACGTGTAAAGCAACCAAGAGCCCATCACGGTACAGACTTCAACCCCAACAATATAGAAAGAAGCTATTGACAGTCCAAGTCAACCCGATGGTTGATTACCAATAGTTCCCCGGCCAAAGAGTAACAAAGACGCGGTTGGCCCACAGATCAATCAATTAGCTAGGGACCAGGGTGGAACTCAGATGAGGGAGAAAAGGGAAGGGAAAAAATAAGAAGGTCAGACAGAGTGAGAGTGGTCGGTGGGGTCACCTTCCTAGAGATTCCGTGGTGAGACGCGCGAGACCTTGAACCTCTAGAGGTTAGGCGTACCCGAGCATACCCCTGCCTGGTCGCGCCTTCCCCGCTGAATCCATTATCGATCTCCACTAACCACACGTACCCGCTGAGACTCTGATAATTGCATGAAATTAGTGCCAGCCCCATGTCAATGGTGCCTTCCCGGGCAGCTGTCCTGCAGCCTGGGGAGCTGGTGGAACACCATTCGGGAAGCCGGCTTGGGGCCGGGGTTCCAGCTCCTGCCTGACCCGTAATGCTGGCAGCGGGATGCCTCTGGGCAGGCTGGGCGCTAGTGATGGCATCCACTCGGGCAAAGTCGGAAGGCTTTTTTGACACAATATGAGTTATGGAAGTCGGGAGACATTCCCTAGTTTTCGTCTGACCCAGGAAGGCGGAGCCCAAATGTGCAAGGCCCCAGGTAACGGTAAATGAATGAGAGCCCAAGGAGGTTTGCTGGTGTGGTTAAGGTATCAGGAGGAATTATCAGGTACGGGCTCAAATCACAAACTGGGTAAAGGATGAGAGATGCGCATGAGTTATTGCCCCGTTTGGAACAGAGTAAATGACTGATGCCAATCAAACTTGAAGGGTTGCAAATGCGCATCTGATACGTAATAGTAGTTCAGTTTTACTCTTAAACGTTGGGGAAACTATAGTACCTAAACACACACCGTCTGACACTCATTTCCTTGCAATCTCCCTCGAGACGAGTTCGGTGACTCGGTCTGCAAGTAGTTACCCCATTTATGAATTCCGCTGGTGAGTGTCTAAAGATAGGCACTATGATCATGTCTTCAAGAGTGGCGGCTGCAGGCACAAGCAGTCGAGACTCCCTGACCGTATCTTACGTGCGAGAGAACGATAACGCATCTCACCATTTATGATGCAACGAGCGGGGGAGACGCAAGATAATGGAACTCGATCCAATCTCAGCAGAAGCAAGTAAAACGGCAACGCATGCAGCTCTAATACGCGTGCTGTGGAGCACACACACTTCTCTCCGACAGTATTGCTTTTTATTGAGTTGTACCTATCTATGCCACCGAGGACGGGCATTGAAGCTCGAATGCCGTTGGTACCGTCTGATGACATGAAACTCTGGGTAAGTCGGTATAATAAACAATCAACTTAAACGTTATTCAAACTATAGCCCTGGTCCTAGTAAGGGAGAACACCGTCCCGATGACCGGGGTGTTTGGTCTCGTCCTGCCTCAGCATGGTTATTTGTATGATATATGGACATCTTTTGCTACATGCCCCTTTTGCGCCTTGAAAGGTCGGGCCGTTGACGGTGGTGTGATTATTTCCTCGTCTGTGCTGTTTGTAACTGCTAGTAAATAGACAAATGGCCAAAAACAAAAATCTCATGAGATCTTTTTCTATACGTGGCTACCATGAGATAAGTGCAGTCTTGGTGTAAGTGGTTGTGAACGGCTGTTACCACTTACCGAGCCGACTTGGTGCCCCACGAGTCTCCGCAAACCACGAAAACAGATCCGACATCACCTAGCTCAACGTGGTATAACAAGCGCTCATTTTGACTAGTCTAATAAGCGCTGATGTGATTTCTTACTTTTCTGCAGATTGTCAAGCCGCTTCCGTCAGAAGAAGCTCATCTCAAAGATCTAGCTGTGGACTGTAAGAACAGCTACGACGAGTATCTGACATGTAGAGCACCAAACTGCCAGTAGTTTTGAGCCGAGTGCAACTCCATTTGACTCTCTTATCATTTAGTAGTATAAGAACTATCAACGCTACTGCGCCAAGAGACACGTAAGGATTCTCTCAACCAAAATGAGGTGCGGGTTTGTTACGGGGTCTTGTAAGTCAGCAGGACAAGCAAAAATCAGTAATTCACAGATTTCTCACAAGCAGAGGTATTGCAAAGAGACAAGAAAAAAAGTTTCAGTCTCAAGGACCCGTCTACATCACGTAAACATCCAATTACGACTTCACTAACAGAGTAGCGCCCGTCGTGCCCCGTCAACCGGAGGAGCTCCTGAGAGGGGCCTCACAGAGTGGATAGTATCGGGTTCCTGGTGGATCGTCTCGCGGGGCCTTATGCCCCGAGTTTGATGATATTAGAACCGAGACCTGGTTCCGAAGAGTACAATATCGGGTGGTCAAACCAGACGCTGCGAAACGATATAATGCAATGCATGGAATACTACTCGGCGCCGAAGACAGGGGGCTTTGACCTCTTTTTATCTGGGTCTTCCAATTTCCCTAGTCTTGACACTCCAGACACGAATTCGTTATGATCATTTCTATTGTATACTTTTATCCACAATCAAACATAATGTGCTGTCCAACCGGCATTGATCCTTTGCTTTGAGCTAAAGAAGGACCTTGTCGGTCTCATGTTTTCATGTTACAAAGCATATCCATCCCCCGTCGAATCTCATCTCGTCAATCATGTCTGACATTTTTCTTTGCGTGTTCTAGCCAGGGCTTGACCGAACAAGGGCCATTTTGCGGATCCACTTAGCCCCCGTAGTCGGCGCCGTGGTCTCTGACTTGTACCTCCGTTTTCCGTCCTCGACCGGCCCCCATGAGTTTGTTAAACGTTGTTTTCTCAGCGTTCTATGATTCTGAGGACGGCAGTCGTCGGCATGGCCCCAGCGGTGACGAATATGAGTTAAAATCCTGGCTCCGATTAACCAAGATATGGCCGATCATAGGGGACTATCTGTAGTAAGGTAGATAGAGTTGATTGGCTTTAGGGTTATTGAAACATTGCGTATGGACCATTAAAGGCGACTTAGAGGCAATTGCAAGTGATGTGAGCAGTCTTGGAAATTACCTCTCACCTCGCCACTCCCAGCAGCTATTACCAGCAATTACCAGAAACTATCAACATCGGACAGCAATTCGCCATTAGGGAAAACCCCCAGCGTCTTTGTTTCTCGACAACGTGACGTGACCCCCACTATCACCCCATTTGAACCATCGTCGAGTGGTTTCTGCGCCCATTTGCACGTACCTACACCGGTATCCCCTTACTGAGCCTCACCAAGGTAAGGCGATCTATCCATCTATCCTCCAGGGCATAATTCACGGGCAATTGATTCTCTGGACCTTTTCGCCGAGCTGCTGCATCCAGTCTGACGTGCTCGGTCTGAGGGTTTTGGCCGAATAATGCGCCTGTGGAATGCTCAAGAAAGTGGTCATATTGCTGATCATTCTAGGACACGACAGCATCTCACATCCCAGCGCACGTACACACACGCAGACTTTTTGCTCCACAGCTCATCCGAAACAACAAGAGCTCAGAGGAGCTCAATTGCAACCTGCAAGCGAGGTGACTCATAAACAAGGTGAGAGAGTCGCAGGCTTGTAAGTCATAGTTGAAACTCTTTCTTACACCAAGATACCAGTCGCCAAGCTCCCCCAGCATTTGGTGGGTGAGAGTCCTGCCTCAAGAGGAAAGAAGACAGAAGCTCAACCTGCAGCTTCCGCAGCCAGGGTCCCTTCTCCATCAGCCTTCGAGGTACGTACCTGTGACAAGATTCTGTCTTCCATGATACCCCAAAAGGATTAGTGTCATCTTCCATTTATCTCTTTTGAATTATTTTCACCCGCCCCCGATATACTCATCCCCGATACATGAATAACCCCAATCCTCCTTCCTTCCCACGAGGGATCCCAGCTAGCTAGGAACTCCACTAGCCCCACCCTCTACTCACCTTTCAGCCCCAATGCCTGAGAAGAAAATTCCCCCATGCGGCTTCCCCATCCATTCATTCCCAGGGCTTGCTTGCTTGTGCTTGTACATGCAGAGCGGCCTCCACTACCAATCCAATCCGTTGACCTCAATACCTTTGCAAACTCGCAAGCCCAAGCCCAACTCAATTCAATCCAAGCCAATCCGAGTCTTTGCAACGGGTTGATTTGGAAGAGATTGGCTTATTGCACCCCCATCCCCATGCCATGTCATGTTCACGCCCACATTTGTTCTCATCAATCACTCCCGTATTCCAAACGTTACTCCGTCCCCCCTACCCTCCTCATCGAATCAAAAGCTGCAAGGATCTACTACGTTCAACTCGGCCGCGCCGTAGACTTTTCGTTGGCGCCCTAGAGAGTACCGGAATACGTGCTAACATCCACTCTAAAGTTGACCAGGGCGTAGGTAACTTTGGAGAAGAGAAAAAAAAGTGAAACCGCTTTTTGTCCGTCCGTTGCCGCTGCCGTTGCCGACCGTCTCCCTCCGTCTTGTTCTCAACCTCGAAAATTTGGGTTCGCAACAAACTATTGCTGCGCCTGTTGCAGTTAATATTCCCTTCTTGATTCGACCAACCTCTTTTTTTTCCGTCACGACGGGTCGTCTATACACGGACAATCACAGTATACACTTCACAACATCAGATAAGCGTCGGCCGCAGCATCAATTTGCATTGCATCAAAATTCAATCCCTTGATTCAATTCTTTATCCGTACCCTGTCCTGCCCTACAC
>JAASAY010000310.1:0-19338 GCA_014822085.1 Fusarium stilboides | reverse complement strand
ACTTCAGCGAGCCCCTCCCCCGGATGCCTCTCCTTCCCGACAACTATGGTGCCCACCACCACTCTCTTTCCGATGCCGCCGACTTGTCTAGCAGGCCCATCATTCTGGCTGTCGACCCTGACGTCGTTGTGCCCGGTGCTCCCATGGCCACCATGGATGCCGTGAACATTGATGGCATTGACGTCAAGTTTGTCCATGAGCAACCCGCTGCCTCTCCTGAGCAGGAGGAATACAACCCTGAGCGAAGCACGTTCCTCAGGGACATGATTCGCAGCATGGGTGAAGATTTGTTGGGCCCGAAATTCCAGCTGAAGAAAAACTAATGGAATTGAAAAGAACTGAGCCATGGAACGAGGAGCAGGAGCAGGAGCATGATTGGGTACCAGCTTCTCAACAAAGAGAGCTGAAGATTTATTAAGCGTTGATTTGTTTCACAGAACATGGTGCCGTTGCATCAACTAATAGCCCGTTATCAGAGGCTGCGCATGGGTGGAAGCTATCGAACTATTTAACTACGATACATCTTATGATCAAACGAAAGCCCAAGGTGGCAGGAAACAATACAATTCCTTTGTTTTCCTCTTCAAACATTGATTGATGTTTTCTCATGCATATGTGATGTCTACTTTCACTGTCTTATTTTCAGCTTTTATATCATACGGATCAAGCAACACAGTCCTCAAAATACCCAACCTAATCGATTTCATTTCACCACATAAAAAGATAAGCTGCCTAGAGAGATAAGAACGTGACCCGCACGATTGTTTGCCAAATTGTGTCGGGTTTCTTGTTGTGTTGTATCTATGGTATCATCTCTCGTAAAACACCACTGCCTGCATTCGTTCCCCTTTGGCCCACAGACTCGGCTTCCTTTACTTTTTTGGCCCCTCCCTATCAATCTTCAGAGCCTTCACCAGATGTCGTACAGTACATAATCGCAAAAAACGCAGGTAACTATTAAGCAATCACCAAAATCCCTTCCGTCTTATAGTCCACGAGACTATCAAACCTTCCTATTATTGCGGACTTCCTCTACCGCTTCTTCATGGATGGCCTGGGCTTGCATTCGTCGTTGTTGACTGGGTGCAGCATCACCTTGATGGGGTAGTTCTGTGTGTTGTGCTGGTAGCCCTTGGCCCAGTCGTAGCCAACAGCGTATGCAAAGATGCTACCAGTCTTGTTGAAGGTAGTGGCAGTGATGCTGCCACCGACGTTGGGGTATCCCTTGAGACGGTGCTTGGCATCCTTGTCCCAGAAGTGGAAGGTTCCGTCGGAACCGGCCGTGCTGAATGTGCCGTGAACGGGGTGGAATGAGATATCGTTGACAGCGTACACGTTGGTGACGCTGTTGGCGGGCGGGTCGCGGTGGCACTTAAAAGAGAAGTTGGAGCTGCGATATGTTAGTCAAGTCCATCCCAAAGTTGCGCGTTTCCAGAAGCTTGCTTACCTTGAGTCCTTGTCCTCGACGTACTGGATAGCACACCGACCCTCGATGCTGCCAATAGCAAAACCAGCAGAGTCGGTAAAACAGCTAACTACCCTGGTCTGCCACTTAAGCGGGCTCTGCAGCGTCTTGTAGAATTTGGTCGGGTTCTTGAGGTCGATGACATTGATGTAGCGGTCGGCGGTACCAACCACGCAGAGGTTGTCGCGGACATCCATCGTATACACTCGCTCCTGGCATGTTACGGTAGCCGCAGGTCCCTGCTGTCGAAGATCCCAGTATTTGACTGTCTTGTCCCAAGAGCCCGAGACAACCATGGGGCCGTTGCCGCTGTCGAAGAATCGAACTGTTCGAACGGGCTGGTCGTGTGTGCCTATGACAATGTCCTGCTGCGAGGCGAGATCGCAGACCTTGACGTTCTTGTCGGCGCCTGCAGAGACGATCTTTGTTCCATCCTGAAAAGATCGGGTTAGCTTCCATTTCGTCGATCGTTTATGGCTCGTTCCTTACCTTGGAAAAGTCGCAGTTCAGCACAGGTTGGCTGTGCTCATAGGCGTGTCGGCCCTGGCTCTGGCCGTTACCAGCAATCTCGTAGATGCGGACCTTGTTATCCCAACTAGCGATGGCCAGGAAGTCGGGGCCGTTTGGTGCAGGCGAGAAGGCAAGGTCGGAGATGGTGTCGGTAGGGGGATCGGAGAGCGCAACATCGTTCTTGAGATCGCCGACGGTGTTGCTCGCGGCCGCTGCTGAGCTCGACGCGCCACCGAAGAGTGTCGACATGGTTGCAGTGAAAGATGAGAGAAAGGTCGAAAACCAGTCGGTGGCCTTTTTTGGCTTTTATGATGTTTTGATGACTCAGGGGCAGGCGAATGCACAGCAATTCTCAAGTTAATGCGTTGATTGCGCCGAGTCAGAACCAAGACAGAGGAACAGTGAATAGTCGTTTGTCTGCGCCGTCAAAAGCTGGGATGCGCCGCGAGCTTTGTATTGATGAGATGGATGAACAGGCACGAAGGCAGCGACCCAGCCTTCTCAACGCGAGATTCGGATTGGTCAAATCGCGCCTGGGAAAAAATCCAAGCTACAGCCACACCTTGAAGCTTGGTTCCGCTTTAGCGCCACACCTCAGCCCCATCCAAGCATAAAAATTCAAACCGAGCTTGGATTCAACTTTTTCTTTCTTCTTTCTTTCTCATCCGCGCCCCTCGCTCAATAAATCGCCATTCGAAGCTCACAAACAGAGACGCTGCAGAAAGCAGCGTCTCATCCTCTTTATGGCTTTGGGAGAAAGTCCCCGGACGTCTTCGTTTCGACGGAGCTTGCGGAAACGCGCCGCCATAGAAGCACAGCGGCTGACCTCTGCACCCAGGCCCTCTCCCTGCGCCGGCCCTGCCTTCCGCTACATCTGCCTGTTCAACACCTTGAATTTCACCCTTCTCAACGCTCTCGGTCCTCTTGGATGAAGATATGAGTCCGCTACCGAGTTGTGGGGGGGTTTGTGCGATGACGGGTGCCTGGCTCGTGGATGGTGGGTAGACGCTTTGGTGCTCGTGGGCGTGGCATCGGGTCGCAGAAGACTTGTTGTCGAGGTTGATAGGTATGCGATTGCCCGGCGAAAGCTGGGTTACTCAATGGGGCTCATTCTTGATGCGAGGGGGCGGCATCCCGTTAAACCCTTCGGTGACGGTCTTTACCCTTTTTTACACTCTAAACTTCACTGGAAGTTCTCACCATGGGAAAGAGACCTGAACCTAGGACAAGATGGGTTGAAGTTTTTATGATGATGACCAATATTAGAGTCAAGCACTGAGTCAGGAAAAACCTGGCATTGTGGACCACCAAACTATGTCAACTGAAAAACTTCAACCTCTTGTCTTTGGGTATATGGATAGTTAGATAGTAGCTGCCAAGCTTGGACCGTAGTTGTTTCTTTGTGATGTCGAATATGCACAATCCATCGCAATGCATCTCGTCGACCCTTGGGCCAGACTTGGAATCCCGAATTCCTAACGCGGGCTGGAGGTAAGAGTCGAGATTATCTTGGTTCATCGATCCCAGCCATCACAACTCATGAGCATAAATTTTCCCTTCATGCAACCAAGGACCCTTCGAGTCTGCCTAAGGCTTCCAGTAGCCATCGTCCTCTGGCAGGATATGTCCTACGATCGATCAGAGTTTAAAGAACATGCCAAGGATAACGCAGCGCCAAACAACAAAGGAGTTGTTGCCCTTGCTTGCATGAGGCATCTCGGGCTGGAGCCATGCAAATACACTCATACCTAATCAAAGTGTTGGCTTGTTTTATCCAGGGATAATTATTTGCGTTGAAGCCTCGCTCTTCACATCGTATCACTTTCATGAAGCATTCCTTTGTTCCATCTCATGAATTAATTCATATGATTCGCAGTTCCCTTCATAACTCTCTACTTTGGAGATTATCTACGCATTATCGAAGCTCTTGGTAATGTCAAAAAAATCGACTTTTCTTTCTGGCAAAGACAACATCCTCCAACAGTCCGTTCGTAAAACGCCGGTTCCCAAGGTCGAGTCGATACTCGCACTCGTGGGTGACCTATCTATCTAACTCTAAGTCTACTCATCTTTGTCTTGTTTATCATATTCTATCGTGCGTGACGTCTTAAGGTGTAAACTTGCCTAGAGCGCCGTGGTTACCACCATCAAACACATCCTGAAGCTTGTCAAGTTCTTGGAAGTGACTGGCGAGTTCCATACCCTTGCGTCGCTGAGCCTCGACACGTTGCCAGTCCCATTCTCCTGAAACATCCAGATCCACGTCCGAAAGGTCGGCAGACAGATCGCCAAGCTGTTCCTCTCCAGTGGTCCAGCCTCCAGGTCGCTGAGGAAGAAGAGCAGATTCGCCGCCAAGGACAATAGCAGGATGCACGGTGAAGCGGCCTAGCTTGAAAACGTACTTGCTAATTGCCGTTGCATAGATCTTCTTCTCCCATCCGCCAGCCGCATCCTGAGGGCCACGCGCAGAGGTCTTGTAGAATCCAGGGTCGAGCCACGAAGTCGGCTTAGCAGTTCCCTTGGGGACGTAATGAGTGACAATGTACAACCACTTGCGGTCCCAGCTTAGAATTCGACTCCACATCTCGAAGCTCTTATAGGGGGGGATCTCGCGCTTGAAGCTGCACTCGACGGCGCCGAGCATGATACCAAACTGGCCCTTGATAGGCTGATCTGTCTTGGGGTCCAGGACGATCTTCGTCTTTGCATTGCGAGCGAGGGAGGCATAAGAGGCGCGGCATAGGTATGTGACAAGGTGCGTTCGCGACACATCGAGATCGGCAAAGTATGTTGAATTTGACTTGTGGAAGTTGTAGTCTATCTCGAGCATAGGCGCATGCGTGGTCGAAATCATGGGCTTGAAGAGGGCATCGGGTCCGAGAGCTGGCGATTTGCGCCAGAAGCTGTGGTAGAAGATGGAGTAGAATACGCGGTACTGTATGGTATTAGAATGCGCCGTATACAATCAAAGAGATCACTGAGACTTACAGTCCAAGCAAAGGGCATGCTCTTCCAGTTGAACAAGACAAATAGTAGGAGCAGGATCCGCGACGTTCGGCCAGGTCCTGTAAGGAAGGCCTTGATCAAGGGGCCCCAGTTGACTCGATAGGCAGCATATCCAACAGAACCAAGCGCCAGAGGCGCTGCGATAGGCACAACGTGCGAAAGTCCGAAGGCCTTCTTGTTCGCGGAAGCCATGATGTATGCTTTTGGTGTTGTGTTTGCGACGATCGTTGGGACGAGTAACAAGGGGTCCTCCGCTAGTATTTATACCAACCCACTGTGGATGATATAAACGGGCACAAAGTCGTGCGACAGGAAATCTTCTAGTCTATAAAGCCCTTCCTTCAATAGCAGACGCCGAAGATCCCGTAATAGCGCGTCCCAACGTTCGCGTACCCCTTGAAAAAGTTCAAGGTCTTTGCGCTCAATGCCACTATCAATGAGCCGAGGCACGGAGCTTTGGTGGGGACTCGGCCGAGAGATATCGAGGTTGAGCGACGAAAGCGTTGGGGAAGTTCTATAAACGAAGAACAAAACGGACTTCTACTGTCGTTTGATTAGCGAGAAGAAAGGAAGATAGAGAATTATGGTAAAAGGGGGCTATTGTCAGATTTATGCTTGTTATTCCACCATCTGCTTACCCCCGTACCTTACCTTGCTTGGTATAGATTATAGAGATAGAAGCGCAATGTAATCGGGCATCAGATTTGCGCAAGATATGAAATCTCACTGTTGATTTAACCGCACATCACACGTAAGCACTCTGTAAATGAGGGATGCTTCTTTATCGAGCGAAGCAGCATCGTCCGGCGGCCGAGGCCGTGGAACATGAGAGAAGTTGATTGTGTAGGACAAAAAGGGACACATTTGTGTCGGGATACAAAAAGAGGGTATCTGGTGGATTCAAACCACCTCTGATGGACGAACAGGGAATCGAACCCTGGACCACTCCCAGATTATTCGGTCGAATTATGCTAAGGGAGTATTATACCACTAAACCATTCGCCCGGTTTTAATTGATGTCTCAGTGCGTATTTGGTATTCTGAAGCTCACCCCTGCGAAAAACGAGCGGTAGAATGCGAACCTCTACCCTGTGTCCAGCAAGAATAACATATTCAAAGCATTACGGGCTTGGCCAATTGAAAAGGATATTCTGTGCATAGCTTATGTTTCAATTCATACTGGGTATGGCGCTTTACTCATTTTATCTTCTTGACTTGCTCAGTTACAGCGACTTTTCAACCTCATCAACAGCTTCAGCCACTCCCTTCCAGTTGGCCCACTCAGCATCACCACCAGGAATACCTCCAAGCAGCGGTAGTCTTGTACCATCCGTATCTCCAAATCCCCTCAGCCTGCTAATCGCCTCCTTGATACCAACTGTGCCAAACTTAACAATTAGCTCCTCCATTGAGCTCACCTTGAACTGCAGCAGCCTTCGCTCCTGAAGCTCAGCATCTGTTGGCTGCGCCTTGGTCGATAACTCGTACAGGCGCACCAGAGTCTTGGGGAAGAAGCCTGCTGAGCCGTCAATGGCACCAGCAAAGCCCACTGATACTACGGGGAGGAGCTGCTGGCCGAGGCCTGTGAAGGGGTGGAAGTGGTTGTAGTCGATGGATGGGTTGGATCCAACCTGAGCGTGTACTGAGACGTCGCCGTGGGAGAGCTTGCAGCCGACAATGTTGCGGTGCTTGGCAAGAGTAACGTAGGTTGAGGGCGCGACCTTGACGTTGTTGGAAACGCCGGGATAATGGTAGCTAAATGAAAGAGTCAGTTTGTAGTCATTGTGGAGTTGGATCAAGACGGCTTACATCATGACGGGAATGGGACTCTCGTCAGCAACAGCGGTAAACCACTGGATAATACCCTCTTGTGTCACCGCAGCGGCGTTGTAACCAGGTACAAGAACCAAGCCCCATTGAGCACCCGACTTCTGAGCATCCTTGAGCTGCTCAACGGTCTCCTCGACGCTGTTTGTCGCTGTGCCCGCAATGATGGGGTAGTCCTTGAAACCCTCCTTCTCAAGCCCGGCCTTGATACCGCTAAGAATCGCATGGCGGTCCTTGGGATGAATGTGCACGGCCTCGCCTGTGCTGCCGAGGACAACTAGACCCTTGATTCCATTCTTGGCCAGGTAAACTGAATGAGCAACCTGAGTTTCGATATCGACAGGCGGGGTGATGGCGTTGTAGTTAGAAGTTTTCTTAGAGGCGAAGAACGTGGGGACGGGCACGTAGATACCCTTGGGCGGAGGAGCAGCCATCTTTGCTTAGAGATTATGTTTCACGGGTGAATTGAGGTATAGAGAAATTGCAAAGACGCGTGAGGGGTTCGCTGAGGACATCATGTATTATAAGCACGCATCTTTCCCGTCCTGCAAGCCAGCCCTCGGTCTTCGGGGTAGCTTAAAGCGACACTATTATGTTGTAATTGGGGAAAGACGATCATTTGACCTATCGAGAGTTGTAAACTGCAATACCCCCCAAAGTCGGTGGAACCCTTCCCCTCAATCTGAAAGCCGACGGGACTGAGATTCGTGTAATTGCCGGTAAGACGAAATCGTTCGAATACTACAGCCAATGGTTATACATGGGAGTCAACTTGCGCCGAGATAGGCATCTCATACATGGACCCCAAGTTAACCATTACCCAACTTTAAACCTTTCTTTACATAAAAAACATGGAGCTTTACTTGATAAAGATATTGAATAACTTAAAAGAACCCCCTCCAGCTAAATTATCAAGATCTCCAGATTCCAGGATTGTCTGGAGCCATGGAATTGGATCTGTGCTAACCTAGACACGCAAGACTTCCCAACCTCAACCCTCCTTGAAGAACAGTAGAACTAAGAGCTTGGTAGCTTGAACGAACTCAAAATCCAAGCAATTTTGGACGATAGTTTGCTTGACATAGAAGTCATAAGTTCCATAATTCGTGAGGTTCAAAAACATCTTGTGAATGTTGTTGGAAGCGGTGCCCAGCTGAGTGATCTATTTACGTTCATGGTCGTCGAGTAGATGATCAGACTGAACCGTCATTTCACCGAGATAACAATTTTTTTTCATGGTAGGTTTATTGGATTTGCGTTTGAAATTATGATGTTGACTTTTTATTGCGTTATTTTCGTTGAATCGTTCTCACATATTCCGTTTCCTAGTCCGATTCTCTATGCCCGTTCTTCTACTCATTGTTCATGTATACAGACGAGATTTCCCTAGAAATGCGATCTACAAGTAAATGTGATCCGCTTCCTTGACTCTATCTTCGGCTTGGTTTCTGGTTCCCTACCTCACGGTATCACCCTCTTTCATGATCGGACAACATGGGTACCCTCGGCAGGCTCAAGCACCTTCCATTGGCAAGGCAGGTCCTTCTTCTCATTGTGTTCTCGCAACTTGGCGATGATCTTGTTGGCGATACCCTCGAAGTTATGCGTGGCCAGAGCCAGAATGGTAGGACCGGCGCCAGACAGGCATACACCGAGGAAACCGTCCTCAGTCTTGGGGGACATCGTCTCAACGATCTCGGTAAGGCCGGGGATGAGAGTCTGTCGGTAGGGCTGGTGGATCTTATCTTGCATGGCAAGGTGGATGAGCTCGGGGTCGGGGGGTGACTGGCCCAGGGCGACGGGCAGAAGGGCAATTCGTTGCAAGTTGAAGACCTAGAGCCATGTTAGCTTCGTCCGGATCAGCGATCGGTGATTTCAACATACCACATCAGGACGGGTGTAGTTCGCAGGTAGCACTCCTCGCGCAGCGTGTGTAGCGACCTGAAAATCGGGGATGATAGCGACGGCCTTGATCTCCTTGGCCCAGGAGAACTTGATATGGTGGCCGATGCCGTGAGGAGGGTTTGGGGGCTTCTTGCCGGTGTCTTCACCTCCGGCCGGCGCAGGGAGGACCTCACTGAGGGGGATTTCGGTTCGGGCAACGTCCTCGGGGGTCAAGGGCTTGAGGTAGGTTCCGACGAAGCCTCCGTAAAGGGCAGCTCCAACATTGTCAGGATGTCTCTCTACAGGAAGGGTTAGCTATTGAGCTGCCAGTAGTCCTTGGGGGATAGTCCTCACCAATCATGAGACAGTAGTCGAATAGTCGGTCATTATCAAGGTGCTTCAGACCTCCAACCTCCTTGCCCAGAGCAACACCAGCAACGACAGCGGCACCAGAGCTACCCAAGCCTCGGCCGAGAGGAATCGGGTTCTTGATATGCACATGGGTCTCAACAGGGAACGCCCTTTGGTCGTGGCAGCGCAGAACGTAGAGAGCGACGCGAGTTAAGAGGTTGACCTGAGGATCAAGGCTGATTTCATCCTCGCCTTCGCCTTCGTATGTGATCCTGCAGTTCAGCGGGTGCTCGGACTTTGTCTTGGACCGATCGATGGTGACGTGAAGCTCGAGGTAGACGGACAGGGCGAGGCCGATGACATCGAAGCCCGGGCCAATGTTTGCGCTGGAGCAGGGGGTCTTGATGATGAACGATTCCATGGCTGCTGCTTGTTGTGCCGAAGTTCGGAACGATTTTACTGTAAAGGAGGAGAGTTTGAGACAAGACAGCGAAGAGAGGGTCCAATGGCGCAATGCGAATCGGGGCTAGTCGATCTAAAACCTTTTCTCTATTTTGCTGTAATTATTCTCACGACAAAAAGAATTCAGAGTTTACAAGTCACGCCGAGAGTGGAATTGCTTATTACTGCAGTGCCTGACGAGACAGTCAGAATGCCCCCGATGACGGAGCTCCAAAAACATTCGATTCGGTTTCCCACGCATTTTTGAAAATTTGCTTGGACATGAGCAGTTGGCGGGGTAAAAATAATTGTTCACCTCAGTCCAGACTTCTTGCGGCGGGGTAGAGAGTTTATCTATTGGGCCGATAAGAAGAAGAACCAAGCTGAACTGAAGGATTTCTGAGTGCTAAATTCGGTAGCAGAAATTGGACTTGGCAATGCTGGCAGTGGGCCGCCGTTCACGGGCCATCGCTAAGACTTTTATAAGTATAGGACACCAAAAAGGGGATTCCTTGCTCAGATCTGAGACAGCAAAAACTCTGGAAAGCTCGGAATAGGATCTTTGTGCCTAGCAATATAAATAAATGAGACATATATTATGATGTTAATATAGATTGTTCTTTGACGCAGGCATCAATACGAACAGAGCCACTCTTTTACATCCTTGACTTCATTTACATGGAACTTTACAAGGCTCAATTATGATCCTTAATTAACGATCTAGGCCTGGCCCCGATAGTGCAACGTGGCTGGCATTGATGATTGATGCATGAGGAGCTGCACAACAGCCTCTGCATAATTTGAAATGAATGTCTCTGTAGCCTTTAGATGACCTATTGATTCATGGTGTCACAAGAAGTAACGGCTAATGTTTGTAGTAACCATTCAGCCGCCTCGTAATTTGGGAAACTACCTAGTATGCTATAATTAATATGCAAAGAGGTTGACCTAGACTGCTCCCGTTCCTTGTTCTGAAAGTAGTCTGATTTGACTATTTACTTCACCATGATCTGACCCTCAGGGTTATGCATGATTATAGCTCGTATCTGTAGATCTGCGTTCACAATAGATATCAAACCTGGTCTATATTATCTCACTAACAAGATTTATCGTCGGCGACCATGGATAGTTTTTCCGTGGGCAGCTTCACGAAATGTCCGTGCAACCCCAGCCGGCTGTGCCGACAAGAGGCTTCCAGAAGCTCCATCCTAGCTTGTCCAGAAATAGCAACTATCATCTCACCACCATGATGTCAATGCCCATAGTGCATCACGGGTTCTTACGTGGGATTCAATTTGACAGCGATAGCCATGCCCGGTCTTTGATCCAGGCTCCGCGCCGTTGCAGCTCGTATACTGCACCACCGCCCGAATCCATTGCCGGAATTTCCGGCACTTGAGAAGAACTCCATCAGAATAATCCATGAGGTCTTTTTGTCAAGGAAGATCGTTAAGCCCATGACGTCCGTTGGTTCGTGTTATTCTCTTGAGAAGCGGGATCATCCATGTCGGAAAAATCCCATTTGCGGAGTTTTGTCGATCCCCGATACATCCAAGACATCCGTCGACTGTTGTTGTTGTTGACTGCGTTTAGCTGTGGATTCTTGTACGAGAAGCTAGGCATGGTGTTTTGGTTATTGCACGCATGATGCGATCTAACAGACGCAATACAACGTCAAAACTCAGACCACTGCTCTCAAAATGTCAACAATTTCCTGTTTGGGCACAGCTTTGACGGCTCATCGCTGCATCGACAACGCAAGGAGGAATACGAGGAGGATTAGCTAGTCTCGCCCCAAGGAAGAGGCAGGACCCTTTAGATCCGTCATGCATCTTCAACAGCGTGACTAGACGTAAACGGGTATGCAGCTTGTCGGCGGTGAGGTCATGAGATCACCAGCTCTAGCACCTTGATCGAACGAGCCAGTATTCGGATACGTATTTGCATTGCTGCTTCTTGGCCTAATCCTAACATGTCCGAGATATCCTATGATCTAGTCAATGGTAGTTAGAATGATGACCGGCCACTCCGCGTCACAACTTAAGCTTCTAGTATGGACAGATGTAGATACAACCCTATACTGCAATAGACAAAGAAGTTCTACAAGGCTGCAAAAAGGCGTTGGCTGGGGCTACGTTACGTTGGTCGTTCGCAGGACGACGCTAGTTTAGATGCTAAGTCGACCAAGAGCAAAAAATACGAGATATTCCTCGACCAAAAGCTACCTAACGTTACCCCACAATGCCTCAATTGGGGGCCATCACCGGCAGACATGACCCCCCCTGTACCACGGAAATATTCTGGACCCCGATCCAGACCCAACAGTGTCACTGTAAAGCGCGGACGCCACGGCATTAGGCTTTTGTATCCGCACCTCGAAATAGCATCACGGCAAGCCCTAGCCTCGCTCTGGCATGCCAAACTATCATCGCTGAACCCTTTTTGGGGGTAGTGGACGTTCAATACGGCACCCGGAGTAGACGGTAGTCTGTAGACACGAGGAGAATGAGTTACGATGGAGCAAATAGAGTCTGGGCTGCGATAGTGTGCTACGATCTTCCCGGCATCCATACGTTCAATGCCAGTTATGACGCTGTATGGAGAAAGCTAACGATGTCCAGCCTCCCGGCCGTTTTCTCGATTTGGATGTGGAGAGGGACGATCACCCGAGGCTCGTGATGGGTAGCTTAGATGCCTGCTTGAAGCTCAGAGCATGTATTAGAGAACTCAGGTATAAGAAGAGCCTTTGATCTCCTCCAGATAGGTATTTTTTGTATCATCACTCTCATCAACAATCAACCACTCTCATCTTCTCGAGCTTCCAGCCAAACAATCCTCACCTTCACCACCACAACTCACCTTTTCACTTACACACCAATCACCAAACCACAACCGTCAACATGAAGTTCACCGGTATCCTCTCTGCTCTCGCTCTTACCTCCGCCGTCTCGGCCACCACTGGTGAGTTTCTTAATTTCTTCTACATCTTGAATTCACTCAACTAACACTCTTCAGTCTCTTACGACACTGGCTACGATGACAAGTCCCGCGCTCTGACTGCTGTCTCTTGCTCCGACGGCAAGAACGGTCTCATCACCAAGTACGGCTGGAAGACTCAGGGCAACGCCAAGTCTTATGTCGGTGGTGTCAACGTCATTGCTGGCTGGAACTCCCCCAACTGCGGTGGCTGCTACCGCCTCGAGTACAAGGGCAAGAAGATCAACGTCCTTGCCATCGACCACGCCGCTGCTGGCTTCAACATTGGCCTCGACGCCATGAACGCCCTCACAAACGGTCAGGGTGCCAAGCTTGGCCGCATCAACGCCCAGGTCTACCACGCCGACCCCTCTGCTTGCGGCCTCAAGAAGTAAACGGCGCAACCCTACCATGATATTATGAGATGCATTACGGGGCTTTTGGATAGCGGACATTCTTATTCTTTCTCTCCTTAGAACTATGGGTTTAATACTTGGCATTGTCTGGCGTTTAGACTACGATTTATCACACATAATCTACCTAGATACATACACATGAATTCAACATAGAGCTTAATTGCCTACACTTTAGATTTCAAGAGCGTGATCTGTTGTGAATTCATTCAATCGAGTGATTATTTCTCACCTCTGCTGCGACAATTGAGCCATCAACTCCTTTGTCCCAGCACACACAAGCAAACAGCTTTATGGAGTGACTATGAGTTTTATACATACCTTGGTGATAACAATTTCTCTACTATGCTATGTCTTTGACAATTTTGTTTCTGTTTTATATGGTAGTACGACTATACTATGATAGACATTTACCAAGGCATCTCAGAGGCAACTGTTCTCGTGTCTGGAGTTTTTTTATTACTGCGTGCCACCTAGCATTCTTTTAGAATAGCCACTGCTCAGATAATTCATCCTCGGTTGCTACTCATACTGATACAAATTTCCATCGTTGTATCATCCTTTTTCTTACACACCCGTCCAGACTCTTGTGCTCATCTTGGCGGGCTTCTCACTGCTTCAATCTGGTCCTGATTCCGAACGATGAAACCATGGAGGAGTGACAATCCTCTCGGGAGGAGGAGAGAGCGGCGAGCTAGAGCCGCTTGCTTCATGAGGAGGGAGACCCTGCGAAGATGAGTAGACGGTATCCGAAGGGCTCCCAGCATTAGCCGCGCCTTTGTCAAGGAGTTCGTCTTGACCAAGACCGCTGTCATAAGCATCATTGGAAGTGGATGTGCATTTGGATGCACTGAGCTGAGAGGTTTGTGAAGTGACGAGATCATTAGACTCGTCTAATTCCACTTGATCTTTATATAGGTTAGCAGATGTGTGATCAGTGGGAGAAGGGTACCATACCGTGTGAAGTCCTAATCCACATAGCGCACTCCAGCACTTCAACCCGGTTTGCAAAATTATCGTAATCAAGGCCGAACTCCAGGCCTTCACGAGGTATCCTGACTGTACTCTGTGATTTTATAACAGCCGTGACTGGTTGCTCCTGTGCAAGTCCTTCCGCGAACTCGACGAAATCGTCCCACAGCCCTCTCTCGCCCTTGAACACTATACACTCCTCTTTCTGACAATAGCCCATGAAGTTGTCGGCAAGGGGATCGGATATTTTTGTGATACTCAAATCTGTCGCTTTCGTATCCGCTTCTATAATTGTCGCTGCATCCTTAGAGCATTTGAGCGTGATAGCGATGTCGGATGATGGGACAAGTCGTATGAAGGGTGCAGGTAGTGAGGTATCATGCAGATTGTCCGAATTAAGGTACTTATCCCACGCAGTATCAATCACTGCAGAGCGGGCATCTATGAACTCTTGTCTCTCCTCTGGAGATAGGGAGTCAATCAGCTCCTCGAGCATGGCAGGTATCATGATGTGGTGATGGAAGAAATTCTGCAGAATGGGGAGAAGATACCTTATATGTATGCGAGAACGAACATAAATAGAGCATGGAAGTGAGTTTGAAGAGTTCATCCTAAAGGCTTCTTTCCTTGGGAGCATTCACAGAAAGCTCGAGGTAGCAGGGGTGGCAACTGCCAGGAACCTGCCGGCAGCTGGCAGCCGGGGAACAGCCCCAACAGCTGGAAACAACAAACGTAGGCAGTGAACTGACACGGGCCATAAGCGTTTGAAGTGGCTTTGTCTGTCCTTCATTTCCATAATTGTTATTGTTGTATGAGTGTGAGCGTACGCGTTATGGGAAGAGCATAGCCGCCTACTAAGCCAGCTGAATCTAGATAGAGGTGCATGCTTTATTATGTAGCTTGTATGAGAACGGGAAGAGGATGGTTTGTTAGTTAAGATAGTATTACAATGAATATCTGGGTCATGTTGACATATTTTGTTGAATCTTGTTCGATTGTTCAGGTCTACTCTACTACCTAGGCAAGCTTACCAAAAGGGTCAATATTTCACAGTCAGGACTGCGTGCATACTAGAGAGGACATCAACAAGGGGCTCAGACTCGGTATTCCTCAAAATAAGGACAAACACTTCTGGGTAGCTGCTTGTGTGTCTTGAATGGAGACCATTTGCGAGTATTTACGGGCAGGACGGGTACTTGCCGTCAACATCACCCATCGACGTGGGTAGGCATAACGATATACCTCGTAATATCTTTAGTCTTGTCAAGTAGTTCATGGTTTCACACAAGTAATCTGTTGTGTTTTGACGCCCGAGCCGGATTCACTTGAAGTAACAAACAAGTCCCGTTTGATGCACCAATAAGCCTGTGCGAGCATTGAGGTGCATGCAAACGCAAGATCTCATGTCGGAAATTGATCCAATGAATTCTAAGAAACACGCCCAAACAAGACTTGTCGTCCCCTCCGGGCCGGAAAGTAAAGCGAGTCCGAGGTAGTGAGTGACGTGGGGTAATCCTAGTTCGTCATCAGATCGTAGTCACACTCACATGGATCTACTTCAAACAACCACCACAAACAGAATCCTTTTCTAAATCTTGGCTTAACTTCATTTTAAACCTAATAAAGAAATAATTAAATGGTTGTGAGAATGAACCATGGCGTCGCCGACAATGCAGTCTCTCCCTAATGAGCTCGTCTCACACATCCTCAACTTCCTCGACTCTGACTCCAATCTGCAAAACCGCATTTATCAAGACCCAGCAAAGCTCTCGCGACCTATAAAATCTGGACCAAATACACCCTTAAAGAATGCTTCTTTAGTATGTCGCCTCTGGAGACGCTCAGTGCTGGGCTTCCTCTTCCGCCATGTCGTCTGGTCCTTCTCGCGCTTCTATAAGCCAGTGGCACACGATATTGCATCAGAAATCGAGGTCCTAGATTTTGTACGGCGCAATAACCTATCTCCCATCGTCGAGAGCTTCACCATCTTAATTGATCTCCCGCGTGGATCTGGCCCGAATCGATATGCTGATGGCCAGTTCTGGGGCCTCTTACCTCCTCAGTCTCGGCAACCTGACAATCCCATGTCCTGGAATCTCTTGTTCTCTGTCCTGCAGGATGACCAGCGCGGCCATGGACATGTAGACACCAGAGCCGAGGAAGACAGGGCACGGAGCCTTTGGGACAACAATTGGCTGTGGCATACTATTTTTAACATTATCGACCCTTTGCGCATCACATTGGTCAGCTCGACAGACCTTCTCGCTTCTCTTCTAAGTCGCACCGTCGATTCGTCGAGTAATTGGGCCTTTAACTGCACTTACTACATCATATCATTATCTCGTACATCTCGTAGTATTGGTCAAAAAAGAAGAGCCGATTTCTTGCCGTCACAACTAGGCGGAACAAGGTCCCGGATCCCATGTGATTTGTTCCACATCAGAGACTGGACCTCGCTCCTTGTCAACGAAGGATCCTTCGCTTCAGTCTACTCAACTTATGAATTCTTCCACTACTCGGCAGCAACTCTCCTCCCCGTCATCTTCGATACTACAGACCCTTCCTTCAATATCCTCTGCGAAAATCTCAACTCTTTATCCTACGTCGCTACATTTCCCCTCTCGCATCACATCGCCGACTTCCTCATCCCCCACTGCCCGCCTGTCGAGCACCTCTACGTGCAACTGATGCCCAAGAGCCGCGACTTTTGGGAGAGCAACAGCCTCTCACGTGTGGACCTCTCAGACCTGTGGCTTGAGTGCGACACTTCTTACTCCCTCCTCGTGCGTCAGCTACTGGAGCCTATTCCACAACAGGGCTGGCAGAAGCTAAAAGTGTTTGAGACTGGTGATGCGCCGGCTGAAGGTGTGTGGAGGATGAACACATACGATGCCCATATCAATGGTGTGAATGGATGGAGTGAGGAGAGTGAGGGTGTCTTTGTCAAGGAGGATGGTTATGAAAGTAATGAAAGTAACGACCAAGAACATGCAGCGATGGAGACGTTGCAAATATGAGGCTTCGAGATTGACAACAATATTCAGGGATGGTGAGTGGATCATGAGAAGAACAATGGTCATCATGTGTTTGTATGCTGTATGTTGAACGTGAAGTCTATCACTTGGCCTATACGACTATGTCGATCCAGATAGACCCTTGATAAACCTCCAGCCTTTCCGAGGCTGTATATGTGCCTATGAACCCAAAACCAAACTCCTCTACATGCATATTTGACCCAGTCAACAGAATGTGAAATGACATGAACCCACCAAGACCTCTGCCTCATTCGTCCGCCAGACCCAAAACGCCATATAAATACATATAAAGACTTAGTCTTCATCACTGTCGATATCTCCATCCTTGTCGCTGTCTGAGAAGTCCGCAATAGGCTCCATGGCTGCATGCTCTTTCATCTCGCGGTAGGTGCTCCAAGTCAGCCCCAAAAAGGCAACAATGATCATTGCACCTCCAGCAATGGCCGCAAAACTCAAGGGCTCTCCAGTAATCATCCAGTCAACAATGGCGACGATGAAGATAGTCAGCAGCGCGGCCACTGAGGACAGGACGGGCGAAGTCAAGGAGATGAGAACAAGGAATGATCCGCTGAAAGTGGCGTTGGACAGCACCGCGAGGAGAATGAGCCAGCAGGTAGAAGCCGCGGGGATTTCGAACTTTTCAATGCCCAGGAAGTCGATGATGGGAAGAGGAATCCAAAGGACGGTGAGCGTGAAAAGACCGATCAAAGAGCCAAAAGTGTTGGCAAAGACCATGCCTCGGCCAGGTGAGCAACCCTCAGGCGGGCAAGCGTATCGCTTGTACAGGACCTCGTAGAGACCGTACAGAACAGAGCCGATGCCAATGACGAGGTTACCGAGGAATCGGTTTCCTGCCTCGACGCTCTCAGTTTCTCCTCCTCCTCCCTCCTTTGTATCTCCATATGCGACAACGAGAACACCACCGATGGCGATGAGAACGGCAATCGACTTATCGAGGCGCAGAGGTTCGTGGAGAAGCGGAACGGAGAACACGTATGCGAAGAAGGCGGAGCAGTTGTAGATGGCCGTCAGATCCGAGGGGGTCGTCAAACTGACAGCAATATACCAGCTCAGTCCAGCGACGGTCAGAGCGCAAGTGATGATGGCAGTGAAGCGAACAAAATATCGAACAGGTCGCGCGCGGTGTTGGATCGATATGTGGAACACATCCAAGGTCTGCTTCTCGATCATGATGGCTGTGGTGCGCAATTGTTGCTTATGACGTTTCCAGAATACGGGCCATGGTACGTCGCGCTTTTGGAAGCGCAGAATAAGGAGTTGGACTGGCCACAGCACAATCCAAGAACCGTGGGTAAAATACATCATACAATAAGCCTTGTCCCAGCCGAGGTCGTGCTGGATATATGCGCTCAACTCTGTCTGAATGCAGAATGCGATCAGGCTGACGATGAGGAAAAAGCCTGCATACGTGTACCTCTTCTTGGTCGAGTCTTCGGCAACGGCGGCGGCGGTTTGAGGGCTTCGGCTGCGCATCGTGGATCGTCGACTGAGGCCTGGTCGCTCCATCATCGGTTGTGAATGATAAGGGGAATCATCTTCGCTGGACGCCCTTGATCCCCGGCTCAATCTTGGTTCGTCATTGGGAGGTGAGTAGCCAGCGCGGCCGCGCTCTGGATCGTCCTCTTTGTAAAGAAGGGGTGTTCCAGATTTCCCACCACCATGACGATGGTAATTAGGACGGCGAAGGTCGTTAGGATCCATCTCATCCAGTTCTAGCCAGTCGCTGTTACTGGCACTGTTGTTCTTGTTACTGCGGTCGTGGCGTCTCGAGCCTTCAGGATCGGAAGCGTCGCTCGGATGGTCGGCGGTGCCACGGGCGCCAACAGTGTTTGATCTGGCGTTGGATGATGGTTCTGGTTCGCATGTGGTGCTTTCGCTAGATGAGGTAGATGAGGAAGCAGAATCTGACTCTGAGGATTGTCGATTGTGACCTTGAAGAAGATGGACCTCCTGGTCACGGTTATCACGCCGAGGCATACGGGCGGCAGGGGAGGGTCTGAGTATATAAAAGAAAAGAGAGAAAACAAGACGAGGGGTGTGATAAAGGAGTGAAACGGGTTAGCTACGTTGGGGCTGCACCGGGTTTGGAAAACAAGGCGTGGTATTGGATCCGTGGGATGTAGAGGTGGTGTTGAAAAACGGCCATGGATACGGCTCGCGCGCAGGGAGTGGTCCGGCGCGGAGCGAGCGGGTCTCGAGACCCCGATTTTGCAGGGGGCGACTCCGCTGTTCCGCAGGAGGGAACGGCAGGGGACCAACAGCGCGGGGAGCTCAAGGCCACGGGGGTTAGGTGGGTGGACGGGTGCCGTCATCGCCCGGTTCCTCGGTTCATACGGCGCTTTCTTGGTTTTCTAAAGTTCCATGGTTTTACGCGCTGAAGCATGTCTCTAGAGAGGCAATCGCGTTTAGACAATTGAGATCACGACGGAATGAGTAC